>WNHD01000122.1:0-86042 GCA_011057455.1 Ganaspis sp. Gsp50 | reverse complement strand
AGCCCGCAAAAGTGTGACAAATGCTGTCAGCGCCACCCTAGTGTAATGGAAGTCTAGAGTGGTGCCAGCCTAGCGCCACCAAATTTTTCTACACGGGTAGATGCATCTATCACTGCAAAAACTGGTGTCTTGAACTAAGACATCAAGTGTCTTACCGTAAGACATTTTGCGTTTTAAGACGCCAAAAAGTATCTTCTTTTGCTTTTTTAAAGCGCTAAATGTCTTAAGGTAAGACATATTTGATGTCTTAGTTCAAGACATCAGTTTTTGCAATGTACTTTTGGAGTTGATTTTCACTCAAATTGGAGTTCAAATTGGAGTGAAAGTTCACTCTTTAGGAATGAAATTTTACTTTTTTAAAGTGAGTTTCTCACTCGAAACAAAGTGACCCAACTTCTGGGATTCCCAATATACTTGACCTATGAGCATTTATTTATCTCCGTCCAGTAAGTATTCCAGTACTTTCTTTTATAAGGGTATAGGTGATAGTGCTATATCGTCGGAGCTACTGCATTACCGCAGAACTACAGTTACGTTTAGTGAATATCGCATATCTATACAAATATAAGAATTTTTTGTTTTCTGGAGGGGTGATTAGTTACTATACATGGGAAGCCCTTGAAAATCTAGTGCAAAGCCCCTACAAAAATCTAAGTAAAATTTCTACACGAATAATTTATTGTATCTATATTGTTAATAAAAAAGAAGTGTGAAATAAAAGTATATATATTATATGCACATACATATACATATATCAAAAATATTTTGACCCAATCCCTTTTTTTGTTTACTTTCTTCTTGAACAAAGCCTACGTGTGTGGAACAACTCATGTCAGAGAATAGTTCCTTCTGACACAACACCAGTGAGTTTTTAGTATGATGCGGTTATGCTCATTGCATATTAACAGCAGCGTCTTGTAACTTGTACGCTGTCGTGATCAACATACTGCAAGTCACTCGTTTGTTTGCCTCTCAGCTTTTTAAAATCCATGTTCCTAATCACGAATGCACGCACAAAACAACAATTTTATGTATACTAAAAATAAATGTTTTATAATATAATAGACTAAACTATTTAGATATTCTATAATTTAATACAGATTTTTTTTAACAGTGCGTAAAACTATAAAAGTATTAAATATACATCTGTAAATATTTGAGTGCGCCCATTTAAGACCATTAAAGTTGGCTAAATTACAGCGTCACTCTTTAAAAAATGTAAAAGTTTTCAAAAAAGACGGTACTTTCCTTGTATATCAAGATAATATCTACTTTGGTGTAAATATTAAAAGGTTTTATTTTGTTTCAGACATCGGATCTGGATACTCTATTGTGTCGACAAGATCTCGATAGACTGCAGAAACTTGAAGATGAGGAGAAGGACACGAGGGATGCTTCGGTCCATATGGATGATTTCTTTCAAGTCGGGAATTCAGGATGTCGACCTCAAGCAAGTTTCGTGTCAAGCAGGAATAGTCAATCGTCGGGCAGTGTTGGTGGTGGCGGCAACGGTGGAGGTGGAGACGATGATGTTTTTCTTAGGCCACCTCTTTGGGAGGATATCACCTCTAGTATTCAAAAATTGGACCCAGAAAATGCGGATATGCTAGCTTCTCAGTCGCACGTTAAACTAGAGACGGAAGACGTGACTTCACCTGTCTTATCTCCTGTAGAAATAAAAACTGAACCATTACCCCCCAATCCCACATTGCACTTGCTAGAAGGACCTGCAAGTAATTCCAACTTTATTAACAGGCATTCAGCAAGTGGCCAATCGGTAGTCTTGCATCATAGTACAACGGCATTCAAAATATTCCCATCTAATAATAGCACCAACAATAATAACGAATCGTCGACAAATCATCATCATCAGCAGCAGCAACAGCAGCAGCAACAACAACAACAACAACAACAACAATCCTCAAATCATCAAGCAAGTACAAATACGACATCGCCCGCATTGTATGGCTCGATGACGAGGTTGATGTATGTGTCGCCATTAACGCCGCCCATTTCTGATCCCGGTTCACCCCTTGGAGGACCTCCAAGGAGAACACCACCACCTCCCTATCCACAGCCTCCTATTATTAATGCACCGCATAGAATTCAACCGCAGTCTATCACAAAATTTAACAGGAGAAATAATCCCGAGTTGGAGAAGCGGAGAGTGCATCACTGCGATTTCATTGGTGAGTCTTGAGCCAAAGTTATTAATTCATATTGTACCTATATATAGGGAACAAATGAACACGAATAAAATACAACTTTTAGCAATTCTTTGCTAAAAATCTAATATAAAATTGATATGAAATGACATTCTTTCCCTGTATTTTCAGGTTGTACGAAAGTCTACACAAAAAGTTCCCACTTAAAGGCTCACCAGAGAATACATACTGGTAAGTTCTATCTAAAAGTTATATATGAAATGTCATTGTAGTTTTATATAAAAGTCCCATTATACGCACATATAATAGCTCTTCTCATAACAACAAATTTTAATTTATTATTACAATTTACATTATTTACAACACTATAAAGTTTGAAAAAATTAAGTAATCTTTTCTTAATAATAAATTCCACACTGGAAAAAATATTTACTGCAAAAACTCATGTCCTATAGTTTAAGACACTTGTAAGACATCAGTTTCTTCTGTGTTACAGATAAATAATATTTTAATTTGATATATTCATTCTCCTAAAGAATAAATATCAAATATGCTTAATAGCTTTCCAAAGGCAGTAAATGAAATTCAGCTGAAAATTATTATTTTGTAATATGATAAATATATACTTATAGTTTATATTCAAATAGATATATAAAATGAATGATCTTTTGACGCCATTTAGAAAAAAGATTTAGAAAAAAATAGGTATACGTAAAATGAAAAGCGAAAAGCGTTTTAGTTTGATGAGATCCAAGATAATATAACTTTGGGTCGATAGGATAGTTAAACAAAGCTACACATGACCGGACTTTGAGTATACAAGCTCATCATCAGATCGATTTCATATAGTACTATCTTGAAATGTATACTAAAAACTCTTAATGTGATTTTTTAATTTGAAATATTTAGTCTTTATATAACGATAAAAGGTTATAATAATTAATAAATAATAATTAATAGGCATGTAGCTTATATTCATTTTCATGGAAATGAAAGAAGAAAGTCGAGGTTCAAAGAATATATTGAAAGTGTCCGCTCTTTCATAGTGTAGGTTGGGCGTGGTTACCTCCATGTCGTGCATACATTTGCACGCAACGTTGTACAAATGCCAAGTGTGGTAACAAATATTCTTAACACTATCTCATTCTTAAACGTATTGAAATAAACGCATTTTACATGCATAAAATCATTTATACATATATAAATATACATATGTATATTTTCGTACATAATATTCTACGTCTACCTATATAAAGGAATTCATCTCTGTACCTAAAAGTCAATGACTTGTAAGTACAGTAAACCACCTAGATGAACACGTGTTATTTTTGCCAAACTCTTGAGCGGTAATTTTAAATGGGACATATGCATGTATGTGCCACTTTCAGGCCGGTAAATGTACTTTCAAGGCCATATTTACTGCTTCTTTAATTCCTTACACGAATTTTCAAAATACACGTTGATTTTTGAGGTTAAATGGTCAGATAAGTAATACAAGCAACGCAATCCTATAAAGGATACATTTCACTTTATACTTGCAGTAAATTCATAACAAAATTTGTGATTTTTCCCCCTGTAAACTCGCATGGTAAACTTATTCTCTAAATTCCTTCAAGTGAGCTTTCACTCTTCTTTGTCTGAAAACCAAGCAGCAATTTCACCTACAATGAGAAACAACTTCTGAAAAAATCTTATATACATGTATTATCTATGACATTTCATTTCCATCCCGAGTTGAATTTTGCACAAAAATTCAAGAAAGAGTTCAATATTGATGTGATTTCTTCGTTGAAATTTAACTAGTTTACAGCTACTGCAAACACGTTAATATCTTTGTTATTTCACTATCACTGCAACTAAATTATATCTTACTTTCAGACCATTTTAGACTGAACCCGTTTACATCATATCCAATTTCAACTAAATTTCAGCATGAAGAGTTGGATTTTAAGACCTAAAAGTGACTTAATCTTGTTTTAAGACATACAATTTTCTGACCTTCAGTCATTTTGGCTTTAAGATGTAAACGGTTTAAGACTTTGTTTTTACTGTGTAAACATATACATATGTATATCTTCCTAAATACGATACCAATTGAGGAAATTCCTCTTAAACTGACATTGACTGGAATCCCCTTAATTTAAGGAGCAAAATCTTACCAAAATGAATTAAATACTTTCAGATTGAGATGATTTTACTCGGTTTGAGAGTAATTTGTTTTGAGTGCTGTAATCTTATTAACAGTAAATTTTTAATCAGAAAATTTTGTTTAATTTCTTCTTAATTAGTTTAAGTATTAAAAAAGTACAGTTTTATAAAACTATATAATTCAATGCACATTTTTCAATGGCAAGAACGACATATTCTGTTTTTTTCTGAGCAATTTCTACGCACAACATTAACAAGATCTGAAAAAATAGTCAATTTCTTTCAAAGTTGAATTTCTTCATTATTCTAAAAGAGATAGAATGCTGAGAGAAATTCCAATGTTTAGTTGAGTACATAGTACATATCCTCTTTAGTACAGGATGTAAGACAAGATAAAAAATAAATAAAAAATGAATATAAAGTAAACAACTGATTTTTAAAGGTTTAACAGATATATATATATATAATTAATGTTTTTATATTTTTATTTGAACTAGAAACTTAAGATTAACGATTGACAGCTAGCCAATTCAAATACATTTTCAGTATAATGTTGAACAGATTAAAAATTTACTTGAAAAAAATATTATTTTAAATGTTCTTGTCTCAAAAATGTAAAAAGATGTATGTATAACAAATTAAACAGGAAGTGTTGAAATGACTTGTCCTCGATTACTTATCAGTGAATACTCGTGTGTACAAATTTTAGTAAATAGGCACTTTTGCATCGCATTCCTTCTAAATTTTTAAATCTGTTTTCTTAAACATATATGTTAAAATTAGCTTTTTCATATTAAAGTATAATAGAAAGTTGTGAAATAATATAGGTATATGTATTCTAGTTTATTATTGTAAAGTCCTTTTTCAATTTAATTAAAAAAATAAATAAATAAATGAAATAGAAAGAGTTATAATGGATATTAGAGTATGTTTTCGTACAAATTAGAGTCAAAACTCGGATCTATATTACTTAACTTCTGCCAGCAGGACCTGATTAATAGTTTAATCACCCTGCTATGCTTTTCTTATTAAAAAAACATATTTCTTATATTTTCACTGAAGGAAAAGGATATTTATTTTCAGACAATTTCTCATTAATTTTAATTACACTTTAATAGCCGCAAATCAAGTATTTTGAAGCATTTGAATAAAATTGGTAGGAAGCAGGACTTTTAGGCTCGCTACTTATCAGAGGAAAAACAAAATGTTAAATTCCAATTTACTTTGGAGTTTAACAGATGTAGCTAAATAGAGGGCCTACATTTCGATTCGGGAAAATATATTGTAGATTTAAAATAAGATATTATGATACAAAGATAAATTAAAAAAGTTTAATTTTGAAGAAAGGACCACATACACATCAATCTTGATTCGTAGGGAATGAAAAATGATGTTTCGGGTTTGATTCAATGACTAAAGTGTAGTAAGTATTTGATATTAAGAAAAAGAGATCTTAATCTGGCTATATTTAAAGAATAAACGACCATATTGTTAACGTAATCTTATTTAATATAGACCAAAATTTCATTCCCTAGCTAGAGTTATATGTGTATAGTATACATATATGTTTTTAGATACTATCGGAACCTTTCTGCAGTAGTTAATTAGTTGATGGGTATATTTATGCCGCGTACACGATGAAAGATAAAGGGACTTTCTGGATACCTGAAGATTTATGAGATAAGAGGGTTATATAAAAAATTACTTTTGTCTTTGGTATTAAGTGCATAGTGAATTATACCTAAATCTACGTCGACTTATGGGTTGCGAAAATAATAATGAAATAAGAAAAAATGATTACCTCGATGATTAGGTACTTAAAGTAAAAAATCTACAGCTTATATATATCGTTACAACTTTGAATCTAAAAAAGAAATTCTTAAAATACGTGTTGATTCAAAAAGTTTGCAAATGTTTAAAATATGTTTACTTTTTTCTTTGACTTTGTAATTTCTGTAAGAAAAAGATATTATCTTTTTAACACGATCAGTATCGTACTTAATAGTATATAATATTGAAAAGATAGATGATACAAAAGAAATGGATTGGGAGTTGTGCATGAAAATACTGGTAGTTAACGGGTTGAGAGCCTCGGGCACGTGGCGGTCGTCTTGAATGAATACTGCTTCGTCCCTCTCACCTCTTTGCGATCGACGCATTCACTGGACCGCGCGCGATTCTACGCACACATGCACACTTTGGAGCAAGTGAGCACTAAACGTGAATGCGCGATACAGCGAGGGCGGGCATGAGGCGAGCAACATTCCAACCCGATCCGCACTTCCAACTTTGGTAACTTCTTCTGCTCGTCCTTTTCTTTTATCCTTTGTTTAGCTAAGGAATTCACTTTATCCCTCAAATACTCTAAACTCGAATGTAATTTTACATTATCTTACCCATTAAGAAGTGACCAACAGCAACAAATAAAAGCTCATATGTAAAATTATAAGACATAATGTAAGCATAATAAATTGTCCATTTCAGTGTATCACTTAATTGTCGAGATTTTCCATTTTCCAAGAATAGGTTAGATGGACTCAATTTCATCAAAATAGGATCCCAAGTTTATAGCAAATGTCTATATAGATTTGTCTAGTGATCTATATGCGTATTTTTCAATTTTTTATTATAACTTGTTTGCTTGAGCGTATATATAATTTTCCACTTGTATTATTTATGATTAGTAATAGGAGTTTAATTAATTTTTTAAACACGTACGCCATAAACTTTTCAATCACATGCCATGCGTATAGAAAGATATTACCATAGATATTTATAAATTATAAAATTAGACATCATAAGTAAAAGAGAGAGAGAGATTTGATTAAAAACTCAGTTTGAGAGCAGAAAAGAACCTGCTGGCTCATTTTCGATTGTTGCATATGTTTAATATCCAGTCAAATTGAATCTGATCTTTGGTAATCACTATCTACAACTCTCAAATCCTCTTTTTCATCGTCATCCTTAGAGTGCAATATGGATCTGATGTAAAGAAATTACACTCTTTGCCTATTAAAGGCATTTAAATCTCTCTCAGAGATTTAAATGCTGCATCATTCTATTTCATTTACCGCAGTGTCAGTGTTCTGTTTGTATTTATTTAAAACTTTTATTATTCAAACATTGCTTAAAATGTAATATTAAAACATTAAATCAGTATAAAATATATAACCTTTTGATAATTAAACTTAACAATTAATTTAACAATATTATTAAAATGTATTTATACATAAAGATATTTGTTATTTTATTATTTGACAACTACTCTCTAAATTTGAATTATAGTAATTTTCTATATTTATTCAATAGCGAAAAGTCGTTTACCGATTGAAGTATATATTAAAGATTTACTAATTTTTAGTGGACTCATTTGAAAAGTTTGAAAACATTTTACAATTCGATTCACAAACTGTTAATAATTATTTTTTGACTTGTATTAAGTTATAAATGATAATATATAAAGTTTATTGTGCAATAAGCATTGAAAAAAATTATTATCATTGAATCAAATCGGTTTAGTAAATTTTTATACTAGAATCAAACTAGATTGTCATCTAAAATAAAGACATACACTGCAAAAACATGGTGATTTGGTGACTAAGACACAAAAAATGTCTTAATTTAAGACACTTTTTACCAAATAAGACACTTCTGTACCACTTTTAAGACACCATTTTTTTCAGTGTAGATATTGAGAAAAGAAGTTGTCTGTTTTAGGTAATATTTAGCTATTCTAGCTAAATGGGTTTGCTTTTATATGGATATAGCCAATTTCTTAGTTGTAATAGCTAAGAATTAGCTAAAACAACTAACATGTTTTGCGGCAACAGCTAATTATTAGCTGTGGTAGCAAAAAGTTAGCTATCCATATAATAACAAATTCATTTTTCTCAGTGTTTTGCTGCACAATTTTGCTTGTACACTTGTAATATTTTATTGCAATACCATATTTAGCCGAGTTTTCAAAATATCCACATATATCTGGCTATACATTATACAAATTTATTAAACGCCCTTAAAAATACACCCATGTAAATGTATTATATAAACAATATAATACATACGCGTTTAAGTTCATTCATGATTTCCTAATAGATTTTCGTGCTATAATAAAAAGGTCTCGATGGTTTATTTTCAATTATGTAATCCAATTAGCTGTTAAGAGTATAATACATTATATATGTATAGGCATATTATACGCATATCTCCTCAGTTGTAGTGTTTCACATGAAACTCTCAGCAGTAAATAATTTTATCTCTACGGAAATAAGACTTATCGGGAAAGAAATTATTTCTTATTTGATTATCATTTGGCACAAAGACGTTGAAAATCATGTATTCGCATTCCTTTCTAATGTAGTAGCCTACAGGTGAATGTTGCGGCATATGCGGTTACAGTTAAAGGTCACCGCAGCATCTTAAAGTGGGATTGTATCTATCGCAAAGAGCAATGCTTTGTTCTCTAATGACTTCCTTTAGAGTCGATATAGTTGATAGCTGGTTCAAAAATCGTAGAAACGACTATTTTTTCGCCCGGTACCCATAATAAGGTTGTTTCTATATCCTCAGGTTGCAAGTGACATTTCGCGCCGGGCCGCGCCGCACTGACAACCGTTATGGGTTAACGTATGCCAGAAAATCCGATATGAATGTGGCACGGTGTGAATCACAAGATGAAAGTGAGAACGCTCATTGAAGGGGAGTAACATTTACAAACTGGATTAATACTCTCTGTGTAACTTTAACTATGACTTTAAGTACATTTTCCAGAATATAGGGCTTCTATTTTATCTTATTTACATAAAGTATAGACGCTTTATATTTTTCATTTACATTTTATATTACATTTTTTATTTAATCTTCTTTTGTAGTTGAGTCCTTTAAAATAGTATTTTAAAAGTACTCTCTAAATCTGAATCAGTGGATTTTCACTAATTAGCCGTGAATATTCACTGAATAAATTTAAAACACAGAGAAAAAGTTTATAGCTGTTTCAGCTAATTTTTATATAGGTATAGCTACTTTTCTCAATCAGGGTAATCCCTACTTGAATCAGTGAATTTTCACTATTTTTAATTATAGCCTTAATTCACTAAGAAGTGAATTTCTTGTACACTTGTTAAATCACTGATTTTCACTGCGATACAAATTTAGAGACTATAGTTTACAAGTGCTGAAAAATAATTTTTATGAATGTGGAATTCAAATGATACTGCTACAAGTTTTCTTTTATATATATATGGAAGATAGAAATGAGAATTATTAAAGAATAGATTTTTAATATTAATAGGGACATGCAAACTGTTTATTAAATGTTAGCACAGGCGCCAAGATATTTGCCGATTCTCCACTTCAGGCAACTAAATAGGGTCTAAACATTGATTAAAATATTGAAGATATTGAAATTGTTTTCAAAAACAAATTTTTACAAATTTTAGTAAAATACTT
Organism: Ganaspis sp. Gsp50; assembly: GCA_011057455.1. Classification (NCBI taxonomy): domain Eukaryota; kingdom Metazoa; phylum Arthropoda; class Insecta; order Hymenoptera; family Figitidae; genus Ganaspis; species Ganaspis sp. Gsp50. The sequence goes on along the minus strand of WNHD01000122.1, from coordinate 76,281 downwards.
GAAAATGTTTTATTGGCTTTTAATGGGTAATTAAAGAGAAATTGTGTAGAAATAAATTTCATTTTCTTTTAATTAAAATAATTAAAAATATACTTTTTTAATCAAACTAAATGGTAAGATATTTACACAGTAGGGTTTAATCTAGTTCTAGGAGCAGTTATGTGGGACCTAAATTTCGGCTCGAGACGATAATTTCTTAATACATACACGGAAAAAATAAGTACTCGAGTTTTGGATGGGACACAAATTTGCAAAAATGTCAAATAATATACGCGAGAAAAATTGAAATTTGCTCGAAAAATTAAAGAAAAACTCAATGAATTATTCCAGTACCAGCATCTACTGGACCCATGGTACTTGAATAATTCATTGACTTTTCTCAATTTTTTCATGTAAATTATTTGAAATTTTTGCTCATTTGTGACCCATCCAAAAGTCGAGTACTGTCAAGGAAATTTTCACGTACTAATTTTTTCCGTGTATGTTTAAGAGTATAATATGAGATGGCATGTTTTTCAATGCGTCTATACGAGAATGAAATAGTAGTATGAAACTGATATTATGCAAGTGGAGAAATTGCGGTCCCTGTGTCAGCTAAATTTTATTACAATGGATCTACATTAACTTTCAATGACAAGAACGATAAAAGCAATTGTTAGCTTTTCTCCTTTTCCAAGCAGATGCATGTATAGATATATACATATGCCAAAGTTGCGTCGCGCTTCTTGACCTTAGCAACGTTCGGTCATAGTCGCACGCCCGTACTCCACGTGCAGTATATAGTGTACACATATTCGTGAAAGATCACTATGCATTCGCTACCAGAAGGTCTGGAAAGGAGCACGATTCTTTTTTTATTGACTTCTAAGGAGCATTACCTAATCGCGCGAGCTCTATACTTATTCAGAGTGCAACATCACTCTTATTGCTATTCCATGTCAACTCTAAATTCAGATATATTTTCTTTGAATTACTTTACCAAGCACAAAATTTATAAAAAAAAATTTACTTCAACATATTTTCAACTCAAGTCTACTGTTCATACTGTAGACCTACAGTTATAGACCTAATTTTATGGACAATAAAACTGAAAAAGTTACTGTAATTAATCATTATATTCAGTATCTTGTGCAATGTTTATGTAAAAAGCTTAATAAACACAATGTGACTGCTAAACTACTGCTACGCACATGTGCATTTTGGATAACAAAACTTTCAGTGTTTATTATATATCTCTAACGCAGTTACGCAGATAATTTTATAACGAAGCACGTAAACTAATGCATTGTCTGACTAATACTGTAAGTAGAAACGAAAAAGTTGGCGCGCCTAACGAGTTATTGCATGTGCCCCCTCAATTATAACATTTTTCTTGCGCTTGGAAACAAGTGCACCAATAAAGGAATGAAATGTGATTTATTAATTTTGTTGTTGAGTATTTAAACATTTCGTGCGTAAAGTTTTCTAAAATAAAGAATCATGATATGTATCTAGAAAAAAATGCAAATACTAATTGATTAAGATGCTGTAAAATTTCTGATTCCAGGAGAGAAACCATACCAGTGTCAGTGGCCTGAATGTGAATGGAGATTTGCGCGAAGCGATGAATTGACGCGACATTATCGAAAACATACAGGAGCAAAACCTTTCAAATGTGCTGTGTGTGAAAGATCATTTGCGCGAAGTGATCACCTCGCACTGCACATGAAACGACATTTACCCAAACAACATGCCAAGTAAAACTCTCTCTCTCTAAGGAAATTCTGGATAATTTTATAGAAATATAATGAGCGAATTGGATGTATAGGGTAATATGCGCCAATTGCATAGTTGCACTGTTCCGTAAATATATATATATTGAAGTACGTAGGTAGTTTTAAGTACTCGTGTAACCATGTTGTATTTATATCGACGACTTGGACTGACTCAGTGATCTCAAGGAGATCGCGGTCGATTCGCGTTGGTGTCAATCGCTGTGTGCTGCCCATTGTTCTTGTCGCTATAGAATAAAGTATGATTTGTATAAAGCGTTGCCAGTGTATATACCTACATATGTGATGTACTCAAAAGTAACACAATTCACAACAAATAGAATCTTGCAACTGAATTAAATTACTGCGTCAAACTACTTGAATTTCACATTCCCTCTATATGCTCGACTTGCGAATTGAGAATAAAATTTACGCTATATAGCTTCACTTTATTTACGACCAAATTACATAATATGAATATATATTAAAATTAAAACAAGTACTCTCGTAGTTTGATGCAAATAATACTCATGCAGTCTAGTTAGAGATTCTTCTTTTCATTCTTCACAAAATAATTCAATCAAAAGATGTAGTTCCAATGGGTTCTTAGAAAATAGCGAATCTGACGAAAGCACATTGTTTACGTCAGTGATGGCTGGACCATCACTTAATAGAAAATGTAACTATACATATGTGTAAATGTATACATAGATGATATAAGGATTCATAGCATTCATTAGCATATCTGAGTACATATATATTATATACAAACAGGGTGCACTAAAAAAGCTGTGCTATACGTGACTTTCAATCAATTTAAAAAAAAAACAAAGAAAAATTATAAAAATACTTTATTAAAGACTATATACTTGATATATACAAAACATCTTCTCGAATATTTATTTAAATATTTATTGGGACTAAAATAGAAATAAACCAATAAACAAATTATTCCTGATCTGTCTTCCAACTGTGATATTAGCAAGATGATGAACTTTACTTCCCCTCAGAGGAAGCTTTTTTATTTTAATTAATTTTATCATCTTTTCTTTATTGTATTTATATGTATTAGTTGTTTAGTGTGTGCAATATAAAAACTTATTAAAAATAAATGTAGTTTAATGCATAATTATAGCATTTCTTTTTAGTAAAAGCTCTTTAAACTTTTGGTTACTTTATAATAATTATAGACTAAAAAAATATCGCAGATTACTATATGCTCTCTTAATTTAAATCAGTCAATATTTCTGGCTACTTAATCAATGAAAAATGACTGCAAATCAATGAAATTTCACTGATTGAATAGTCAGAAGTGCGCGTGTTGTTTTTAAATTCTAAACATTTTTTCAAATAAATATCTTTAGTCGTCAGAAATACAATAAAAAACTTTTAACAGCTCACACGACACAGTGTTAATTAAATAGTAAGAATAGTAATTTGAAGTAAAAAGAAAATTTTTCAAAGCCCAGTGAAACCGTCCACAAATTTTAATATTAAAAATTGCACGTATTGCAGAGATTTAGGCATCTATTTAGTTACCCTGTATAGTATTATATATATGTGTATATATATAAATTATATATAGGTATTTACAGTAGATACAGATAAGAGTAGTATATTACAAGTAGATGTTGTTATATCGCTTTACGAATTTGCAAGTACTTTGTGAATTTAATGTAATACCAAATTATTAAAATCTGAAAGAACGAATCTAGATCTCAGAAAAGAATGTGTTTTTGATTCAATAATATAAGCTTTCATGTACAATATTAATTTAGTGAAAAACTCGGTCAACATGGTTAATTCGTCAGAGTGCCTATAATATATGCCATGTTTTGAATCAGAGGTATATTTATCTTTGAGCCAACTTTAAAGAGAAAGAATGAATTTCGAAATTACTGTAGGCCATCATTTTGAATGGTGCTTAAAGAAAAAGTTATTTATTTAATTTATCAAAGAATGTTATTATTCCACGTTTCTCAGCATTTATAAATTATTGTAAAATATTGATGATACGGAGGTTCTAATGTTATTGAGTTGTTTTTTTTACATGAAATTTTGATGCATTGTTAACAACCAATTTATTGCTTTTTAGTAATTCTTCTGAGGAGAATAATAGATCGGTTATCGAAACGTTAAATATCAATAAATAATTATGACGACATGACTAATCATTTTAGAAACCTTCGTATCATCAATATTTTAGAATTATTTATTTAATGATTGAATTTTAGCACTGCCTTGCTCAAGATTTTAATGAGAAAATACCTATAATACCTATTAATATATGTATTACTTATGTAATGGAATATTGAAGAAGAAAGATTTTTTATTTGTGGAAAATTAATGCGATGAGAACAACCCTTAAAAAAAACCTCTCGTCGTTTGAGAGCCAACACTTGCATCCTCGAGTAGCGATATACGATTATTATACTGGTAATAAAAGAACGGTTTATAGCGCGCGGAGAACGTCATTTTGTGAATTAGTTAGCCGCGCACCGCTTCCAAAGACTACGTATGCCGAATGTCCTCGACGCCCGATATGGATAAACGGCACATCGATGTAATATTTACACTTTCACCGGTATCAACTGCTGTAATTTTCCATCATCACTCAAGTATTCCACATGAAATTTACCAATTTCATATTTTTAAATTTCTCCAATGATTTCTCCAATTCAAACAAAATATATCTATTATTCCAAGTCAGAAAGAACAGTCTCAATACATATACTAAGGAAAAAGATTCTATTTAAATTTGTCTTTTTCAAGCTCTCTAAATTCTTTGTAGTGGATTTTTCATTATTCTTGAAGCAAAAACTCAGCCATTGTACTGTTGTGAGAGTGAAAACTTTACCCTAAAAGAGTGAGGTTTTGCTCTCATAAAATGAATTTACATTTTTTTTTTATTCAAAATCCAGCCCAAAGTTGGATTGAGAGGTTCCATTTTTATACTGTGAATAAAGTGGCTTAGTTTTAACTCCAAAAAGAGTGAACAAATTATTCTATAACATTATAGGATGAAATATTATTGGGTGAAATTGTCGAAGAAATAAACTAATTGAAAATGATGGCATTAGCTGAGTGCCTTAAAAAATGGTTTAAAAAAACTAAACACATTCGTGTAAAGTAAGTGTGTACGTAGGCAACCGTGTCTGGATAATATTTAATGTAAAATATATAGAGTTCTCGATGATGAATTGTAAGCGTTCGCCGGAATGTGAAACGTGAATGTGATAATAGTCGAGTAGAGACTTAAAGAGCATTCGTGACACAGATTTATACTCTTACAATTGGCGATCGTATCCATAAAAAACGCCAGACGAAGCTATCCTTTAGACAAAATACACAAGTTTATGCACAAGTATCATGTAAAATTCATATTTTTCGAAAAAAAACTTGAAAATTGCATTTTTTCATTGTTCTATTCCATTCACTATGTTTGTTCTGATGTTAAATATGCTGCAAAGAGAGAGAAAGAGAGAGATATTGCCTTTTTTTCTAATCATTTCTTAGATGGACGATTCAATCAATGTAATTGTTTTCGATGAAAAAAGCTCATTAAAAATATACAATTTATTTATTCCATTTTATAAATAGCTTTCATGAGTATGTTTATAAACGTTTTAATATTTCGAAAATTACTTTTTCTTTTTTAAATAAAAATATATTATTTATGTAAAGAAAAGCGATTGTTAATTTGGTGATTTTTAGATTATGGCAGATATTTACATGATCGCCTGACAAAAGAGAAAGATAAGTTTCTGTGTGTGTGTGCGTGAATAAAAACTAATTTCAAAAAGAGGTACATAAATAATGTTCTACAAATGCCGGTGAAAGTGTCAATTGAAATTGCGATCAATGTACACATATCATTTTGCGTTTTCCTTCAAGACTTCATATTTTACTGTTATATAATATATATAGTTAATAACGTTAGGAACGACTGCCAAGAGAAAAACTATTACCGATTCGTTTCTTAATGCATATTTGTAATGGATTTTCAATCAAAAATTGCACACACTTTATAATCGAGCAAGGATTATGTGTTCCAATCGATTTGAAATATTTTATCTTTACTATTTAATACATCAATTAGCACCTACAGCGAATCGAAAAAATATTATTACTTGTCGGAAATCAGAAAACTAGTCTATTTATGTACATATGAAATATGATCTTAAAAGTAATTGATATATATTCAAAAATGATTCAAATAAATATCAATTAAAATATGGCATACGTATAGATTTATTATTTACCAACTAATAAAAACTTAAAAATAGCTTGATTACTTTTACATTTTACATAAATTTAATGTGTAATTGTAATTTATGAAAATATAATTAAATGAACGTTTTATTATTTATATAGATAAAATGAGTGTAGAAAAATTATATTAGAAAAAAGGTCTAAAGGTACATTGAATATTGAAATTAATGAATGCATAATTTGCATTCCAAAGTTAGAACAACGACATTTCTTTAATGTAGCTCTAAGGACATATAGTAAACGAAATTGCACAGAGATATGCAGAAAATTAGACGCCAACTTCTCTTACATGCTATTACTATATTCACCGATACATGCTGCGCTTCCATTAAATATTTTTCATTTTTAATGAGGAATACCGCAATGGCAGACAAATCAGCGCTTATGGGCAGGACTCCAATTTAGAAATTAAGTTATCTTTCAGGTAAAACTCAGAATATTTAACCACTCAGGATATCATAGTATCTCTTTTCTTCTAGACTTTGGAATGTATCAACACAATTCACATTTAAAAAAGTTAACACAACATTTTTATAAGCAAATACTTTTTTTGTTTAAGTACAACCAAATTGTAATACATTTTTTTTCAATTTAGAAATTATCCGTCCCAAGTACAAATTTTACGAATGCTCACACAAAAAAAATTGCTCAAGTTTTAACTTTAACTTTTATTATTTCTCAATGATTTAACACTCTAAAGAGATTTTATAAGATCCAACCTAATTTTAATTTATACTATGATATTGTTGATATGAGTCATCTTCATATACGAAAAAGAAAATGATACCCTTCTTACGCTCATTCATATAATTTAAATATATATTTTTATTAACATTGTACCTATACATTGTGTATAATATTTATAAGATAAAGATAATAATAATAATCTATACATGCATATAAAGTTTTGGCGACTTTATAATTGATAGAGTACATAATATTACAAAAATATTACTCCCATTCATCACCATATTTATTTTTTACGGGTCGTGGTTTATATCCTGAATCCTGACTTGAACTCACTTCAGAATCACTAGGTCGTACATGTACTCTGTACAATAATAATTTTTGTATTATATATCAAAATAGAGTAATCTTAAATCGTTTAGATTAATTTGTTAATTCAATAATTATTCATAGATTTCAATTCTAATCGTTTCTTTTGTAAATTTATTCAAATGGTGTTTCCAAGTATCTAATTTAAAGCTATTATTTAAAAATCTGCATAAGAAAGGTGCTAATTGTTTATTATTTATTATGTAAAAAATGTAAATGTTGATGAAACTTACTGAGCTCTCCTTTGGTATGTTGATTGCCCTGGAGGCATTGCTGGTTGTTCTGGGTACACATTTGATTTTCCTTGAAATTCAGATTGTGCTGGAGGATATTTCAATTGTTGTTGTGATGTAGAATATCCAGGATAAGCTGATGGATGAGCAGACTGATTATGGTTATAAACTAATGGCTTTTGGTATTCTGTTCGTTGCATCCTGCAATATAATTAAGTATTTTGTTTCTAAATTTCTTAACATTAGTTACAAGAATGCGTAATTCAACTTTTTTTAAAAAAAAAGAAAACAAAATTAGAACCAGATGTTTTTGATGGATTTTGATGACTTTAATAATGTAAGACTAGAAAAGTCAAACTAAGTATCTCAGAAAAAAATTGTATAAAAATCGTCTGAAATAAAAATTAAATGTAAACATAGTTTATAATAACACATTTAATAGTTAAAGAGTACCTTTTTAAAATAGTAATATAAAATGGAAAAAGGGGTGGCATGAATAGTTTTTAATAAGGCTAAAGCCGCCATTTAATTACTTTTAAGTTAAAATATCTCACAACTATGAAAATTGGTTATTAAAATTTCAAAATCCTCCAAATATGTCTAGTCCAGTCGAGAATTTGTTTTAAAACTCTTAAGTCACAAAATAGTACATCACAAACAAAGTTTAAAGAAGCATAAAAATAAACAAACTTTTCTAGATACTCTCTTCTATTTTTTTCTCTTAACTCATCATATGTCGTATGGCGTTTTGGAATTTCAGAAGGTGAAGATTCTATGGGTATTTGTAGATTTTCTGCAATAATTTAAAAGAAGAATTTAAAATACAATTCTCTAATATATTCTTATTTTTTTATTATAAATTCTTTAAAAACGCTAACAATACATACCATTGTCTAGATGATTAGATACAGTATCAAAGCTGCTCACATTTGGTATTTCTATATCAGTTGGTTTACTCTGAGTAAACAGTTTCTCATTTTCATGAATGGGAAACTGATCACGTGGAAAGGGTTCACTAATTAAAATACAAATAAAATTTTAACCTTAAAATAACAAAAGAAATCATTTTAAACATCAAATAAACTAGTTTCAGTTAAGATGATGGTAACACAATTGTAGGAAGGTACTGTAATGTTCAACGACTTATTTCCTTTTAAAAGTTGTATCAATATGTTGCTTCTTCTATTTTTCTCTTGATATTTGAGCATTAAAACAAAAGAAAAAAAGCAATGTATCCAAACAAAAGATAAAAACCAAGACATTGTTATTACTATACTTTGTTACAACAAAAATAATATTTTTAACAAGACACTGTAAATGTTGTAAGTTTAGAGAAATTGAAACGAATACCAGGTAAATAATTTTTTTAACATCAAAATCTAATTATATGACTTGTTTTAGTTAATTCTTCTGAATGTAAAGCATTGCTACGTCTCGTAAAAGTTACTTTTTCATTACAAAACAGTGTCTTCCTTGCATATATTTTAAAACCATTATAATTTAATTACTTTACGTAGGTAATAATTTTTTATATTTACGTTCGAGTCATTTCTCTAGTTCTTTGACGTACTGTTCCGTCAGGTATGCTCATCAGTCGTTCATAACATACTGGGAAGTAAGACAATTTTCCCAAGAAAAATCCAGCTACTGATGATGATAAGACAGCTGGTATAGCACCAAATTTTGAGTGATTTAAAATCGGACTATTTTTTGCTGCTACATACGTAATAAAGCCCAAAGTTACACCAAACGGAAGAGCTCTCTTTTTAATTCCTTCACTATTACATTCCTTTAATACTCTTATTTCTTCTTCTGTAAGTTGTAAAGGCTAAAAAATTCAATGAATTTATGTTTGAATAATAATTATAATACTTATAATATTAATTATTTTTATAATTTATTGGTATTATATTATATTGATTAAAATTATTTTTATTCATAAAAATATAAATTTTTAAACACGATTTTTGCGAGAAATTTTTATGATTTTTATAACCTCTAAAAAAAATTTGAAATTAAATTGTATACATACATTTTTTTCTGATCTTGCAATTTGAGATTCTGCAGGATTGTATTCTCCATAATATGGTGAATTCATGACAAACGTTTATTCTGTATATTTTATTATAAAATCTAAGTTATATGAATAATAACTGTCGGTTTACGCAGGCCATACAGGGCAATTATTATGTCAGTCGTTAAGCTAAAGGTGCATTCAGCATTGTGAACGTAACAACGTAAGATATAAAGGCAAAGGCGGGTTCACAGCCTGTAATGCAAATAAATGTTAAAGTGTTTTTACACTTTAGCCGGGGAAGAACTTTAATAACATTGAAGAGAGACAGAACATAAACATGTCCAATTTACCTGTCTCTCTTACCCCAAAAGGACTTTCGGCAGACTTTCCAAGAACTGTCAAGATAACAATATCTGTTGTTTTGTGGGAAATAAGAAACATTAGGAATGTTCCCATATTCTAATGTATGTACATGATGATGATTTACTAAAATGATTTTTGGTTTTATGTATTTATTTTGAACAACGAAAGTGTAAAAGGAGCTTCATGTTCGGCAATTTTTGTAAGAAATGTGAATACATCTTTATGTTGAAAGTAAGGGATCAAGATTCCCAACCCTGGAACGTGACGTAATTTATTTATGAACAACCCTTTACATCCTGTTATTTGGCATTCATTTTTTTTATACGCACGTGTGGTGATAGTGTAAACATTGTTTTTGATAAAGTATATAAAATTTTATTATTATAAGTTTAAAGCACATGTCTCCGAAAAAGAATAAACATAATTCTGAAGAGTTCCTGAAAAAGAATACATTAAAAAGAAAGATAAAAGATGTAATTGATCCAAATCCCAATAAAGCAAAACATAAATCAAACGAAAATTTATATATCAGTGTTAAAAAGGACAAAAGTAAATGCGAGGATTCTAAAAACAATGCTTTTTCCTCTAAGATAAAAAGAAGAAAATTGTCAAATGATGATAAAAATGAAACGGTAAGTATATTTTTTGTTTTGATTTACTGCTAATTATCTACAATTCTAACAAGAACGATATTTTATTTAATAAGCGTACTTTCCAGAATTCTGAAGCGGATTCTTTTAATGAAACATCAGGACTCTTGAGTCCTAAAAAAATAAAACATAGAGCAAAAGAAAAGTTAAATAACTCGAAAGAAAAGGTTGAAAGAAAGAGCGAAGATTCTGACTCAAACTATGAATCTATAAAGAAAAAAAAATTAAATAGTGTCAAATCTGAGAAAGAATTCGTGAGTCTCTTTATTGTTTACATTTATTTAAAGGTCTTTGTTCCTAGTACGAATAAACATTCCATAAACCCATATTTATTTGAAACTTTAATTTATAATTATTTATAATTTGCAGTATTTAGAAAAAGAATCTGCTAACGTAAAGTTAGAGGTGGAAAGAAGTGATAGTGAATGCGAGTACTTTGAGAACAATAACTCTTTATTTGAATCAATGGAAATATCAAACAATAAAAACCAAGAGGTGAGAGATATTTTAGTTTAATTTGTTAAAATTAGTTATTATGTTTTCCAAACTATTTTCTGTTTCAAACAATAAAAATAGAAAAAAAATCTTAGGTTAACTTTTAACATTTGTAAATGTTCTAAATTTAAATTATATTCAAATTGCAGGACTCTGATGAAGAATCTTCAGACGAAGAGCCGAAGTGGAAAAAAAATTATAACCAAAAAACACAGTTTGTAAAATCTTCAAGTTCCAAAAAAACAAAACATAAATTAAAGGGGAACTTAAATATTTGTGACAAAAAGGATAGTGAAAGCGATGATTTCAATTCATGTGCTCATTTTTCTAACTATAAAATAACAGCAAAAAATTCAAATAAAGATAAAGTTGAAAAAGATATCGACAATACTGAGAAAGATTCTTCCGACGAAGAGCCAAAAGTGAAAAGAAATAAACGTAAAGACAAGAATTCTCGTGTTTTTTGCGATTCTCTAAAGAAAAGAAAAATTGTCAACAAAGATGATGAAAAAAGCGAAGCGGTAATTGTGTACATTGATTTTTATTTTAATATTTATTAATTTTATTTAAGTATATTTTAAATATATTTATTAACTTTATTTACTTTATGTTTTTATTCATTAACTTCATTTTAAAAATGTTATTTACAAATGTTCAGAAATTAAATTTTTCATATTGTAGGATTCTGAGACTAAATCTTCAGATGAAAGATCTTCAAGTGTCAAGAAAATGAGTCACAGAGTGAAAGAAACATTGAATACCAAGAATAAAATCATTGATTCCGAGAGTGATGATTCTGATTCAAATATTTCATCCAATTCCACGAAGAAGAGAGAAAATTTTCATAGAGTTTATGATAAAAAAGTAAGGCTATTTATTATTTTATGTTTTAAAAACGAAAATCCATTCTTTGAAGACAAAGTTTTGTTTTTTCTGAATTTTAATTATTACCATTCTAGGATTCTGAAAAAGTATCTTCTACCAAAAGACGGCAGATGAAAAACAGTGATAGTGAAAGTGAAGATTCAGGGACTTCTTTCTTTCAATCATTAAAGATAGAAAAAGCAAACAAGGATAAGAAAGAAAAGGTTGATATTGCATTTTTATTATTATTTTCACCAAAATATTGTTAGATTAAAGAAATGTAAAGCAAAAATTAAAAAAAAAACCAAGAAACAACAGCAAAAATAGTAAAATGGATTTAAAACACATTTTTATATCAAATTTTTTTGAAATTCTAATATCATTGAAAACAATTTTACAAAATTTGATAAAATTATATTTATTCTCGTTACAGAGCACGGTGAAAAATACTTCTGCCAAAAAGCTAAAAGAGAAAAGAAGTGGGCGTAAAGAAAAAGATTCTGGGAAAATTGCTTCTTCCATTAAGCCAAAAAAGGCAGAAAAGACATTAAAGAATGGTGATCATGAAAAAGGAGCGGTAATTGTTTATTTTGTTTCTTATCTTCATCATATCTTATATTTTTGAAACAAATTCTCCGTCCTATCCCAAAAAAAGGATTTGTTGAAAAATATATAACATTTTTTAAATTTGTATATCATTGGAACTTTTATTTAAGTTGCAGGACTCGGAGAAAGAATGTTCTGACGGTGACTATGAACTGGAAAATTTGTCTGAAGAATGTGACATAAAGGATGTAAATAATCTTCTGGAAAAGTATGAAAAGAATAATAAAATTTCTGCTAAAGATAGAGAAGTAAATAAATTTGATTTCTCAATAATTTCTAAATTTAAAAATATTTTAATTTCTCATGTTTTTTAATTTTTATATTATGTTTTCGTATTTTGTATTTATATTTTGTTTTCATGTTTTTATATTATGTTTTCATATTACTAATGTATGAACATTGTATTTCTTTTTGTACAGGCATTAAGGGATTTAAAAGTGATTTTAAAACACAATGTTCCTCATCAACACAAAATTGAAAGACATGCTGGATGTCACGTACCTACTGCAGATGAAAGACGACGATTTCAAAAATACATTGTTATGAAGAAAGGAACTTTTTCCCCAGAAGAAGACAAAATAATTTATGATAACTGGAAAGATTTTTGCAAGGTATAATGAATCCGAATTTTATCAAATTGCATATTAATCATTCATCCATAAGTTGTTCCATCTACTTAAATTAATAAAAAAAATTATTAATTTTCTTTTCCTCAAAAATTCAGACTCACAATTGGCCAGAAGACAATCATAAACCGTTCTTTCTTATGCGACGAGATGGACAATTGATAATGCGACATTTAGAAGAAAGAAAAAGGTTTGCACAATTCTTAGCAAACGGATTACCGAACCGTACTTTATACAGCGTTCATCATCGATTTAGAAATCTTTTTTCAGATCATTTACAAAAACGCTACACTAAAGAGGATGACAAAATCATTTTAAAATACATTGAAGACAATCCAAATGACGTCCAAAGTCACGCGTTTTCAGATTTAGCAAAAGTTTTGAATCGAACGAGAGCTTCGGTCTGGCGAAGGTACCGTTTATTAAAAGAGAAGAGAAACTCATAAATTCAAAATTTCCTTTTAAAATCTAATATTTTCGTTTTTTTTTTATTTTCATTTTTTAATTTTCATCAAAAAATTAAATTTAAATTAATTTTAATCAATTTAGAATGTCAACTTTTATAAATAAAAATAAAAATAAATAGAAATAAATAGCTAAATATAGATAATAAATAGATATGTATTTTTATAAAAAAAATAGAATTTTGATGTTAATAAATAATAATTCTGAATGAAATCGAAAATGAATGGCATGATTTAAAAACCAAAAGTCTTATTTTTAAGCGTCTTTAATAAAAATGCATATAATTACAATAATAGTCTATTGTATCAAAGAGTAAATAAACCGAGATTTTTCATTTTAAATCAAATCACATATTATATTGCTTCTCATTTATTCACAAAATTTGAAAAATGTACTCAGTGCATTTTTTCATTCAGTTATAAAACAAATACGAGACTTTGTCTCAAAAACTCTGTACATTATGTTAAATGATCTTTTATGGCGTAGGAAAACTTGTTACACTAATTAATAATGAAACTCTTTCATTCAATCAAGACTGAATTTAAATTAAGTTCACTCGAACGCGATTCAAATGAATTCAAAGAAACGTAATAAAAATAAAATTCAAATAAACGTGCATCAATTCTTGAATTGAATTTTCAAAATCATTTTCAATAAAATTTGAACAAGAGAACGGAACATTAAGTAACATCCGACAATTGAACACAATCCTGCTCTAATGGCACTAAGTTTTTCAAAGCAAATTAATAAGAAAGCAAATTTTTGCATTTATACCAAAGGAATACAAAAGTCAGCTGCCTATACTATTTACAGTGTCCGATGGTCGATATTGAACATTATTGTTAAAGGACAAATTGTACTATCTTTTTTTCAACTTCGCTGTTGTTCTCTTCGATTAATCAATAATCTGAATTCATGCATTACCTTAATTCAATCGCAGAACTGGATAAAAAAATATTTATCGATAACGTTTGCATATCTTGTTGCTAAATTATTCTTTTTCATTGAAAAAAAATTGCATTCTCCATCTTTTTTGGCGCGCTTTAAATTATCGTTTAAACCAAATGCACTTGAAATTCCATACTTAGATTTTCATACCGTTTTATGAGATTTTTATAAGGAAGCTTTGTTTAAAACTTGTTTTAAGCTTCGTATTAGAATTTTTTTAAGTAAAATTAATTTACCAAAGATTTATCAAGGAATTAATTTACCAAGAGATTGGTTTATCAAGAAATTAATTCATCAAGAGAAGAAGAAATTTTCTTTGTTTATGAAGAAATGAATTTATCAAGAGATTAGTTTACGAAGAAATGAATGCATCAAGAGGTCTCTAAAAAGGTACAGTATAGGTAGAATTGTGCACGGAGATTAAATGATCACTTAAAACGCATTTTTGTTTTTTTTTAAAACATCTGACCTATCACAGCCAGTGATCGCACTGCCGATTGCACATTGTTCACATGAATGTGATGAGCGACAGTGTGATGATGCTCGACCACAGTTTCGCCATATTGTGCTCTGCAACGTTTTTGATGTGCAAAAAGACTTCCACTGTGACTGTAGGCAGCACCACAGGTTTTACAAACGTAGGGTTTTTCACCAGAGTGCGTGTAAGTGTGTTCTTTGAGGGTGCTGAGTCTTTTGAAGGCTTTGCCACAAGTTTTGCAGAGATAGTTTGCCTCTCCTGTGTGTCGAGTTAAATGTCTCCTGAAAGCTGAACTAACAGCGAAAGCTGCGCTGCACACGTGACAAACAAACGGCTTATCTCCAGTGTGAATTCTTATGTGATTAGCCAGACTCGTTGTCGTCGTAAATCCACTGTTGCAGGTCTTACAAACATGCGGCTTCACACCAGTATGAGTCCTCATGTGATATGTTAATGATGAATTACTTGGGTAGACTTTGCTGCAAATGTGACAGAGGTACTCTCTCGGCACCTTCTCCTTCGGCTTGTTGTGAGTCTTCTGATGAATCACCAAACGTGCCTGACTTGCGCAGACCTAGAAAATAACAATTCTTTAGAAACATTCTTTTAATCATATTTATATTTATAACATTAATCGAAAACTTTAAAGATCTTTAAAAAGGGTTTCTGCACATTTTTTCTTTTAAAATTCCATGAGTTTTCCATGATTTCTATGATTTCGATGAGGAAAATAGAAAAATTTGCATATTTTTAATATACATATGTTAAAAAATGACTTTTTCCATATTTTAAAGAATTTAAATTTGTCTTGAAATAATGAAAGTTTTTTAAAGCTATTAAGCTTATTGCAAAACTAATTTCTATATAAAATTGAAGTTACTCTAAGTTATTTCTTTTAATTTTAAGACAATTTTAAGTATTTTGAAGTGTTTTTAAATATTTTGAAGTATTGGTAAGTATTTAGAGAAATTTTTAAGTAATTTTAAGAGCCTTTAAATATTTTAAGCATTTTAAAGTGTTTTACAGGATTTTCAAATATTTTTAAGTATCTTGAAATATTTTAGAGAAATTTTAAACATCTTTACAAATTTTGAAGTTTTTAAAAGTATTTTAAATTAATATAAAGGATTTTGAAGTATTAGGAAGTATTTGGAGAAATTTTTAAGTAATTTTAAGAGTTTTTAAATATTTTCAGTATTTTGATGTACTCTGAAGTATTTTAAAGTAGTTTTAAGCATTTTGAAATATTTTATAGTATTTTTAAATAATATAAAGGATTGTGAAGTATTAGGAACTATTTGGAAAAATTTTAAAGCAAATTTAAATATCTTTAAATATTTTAAATTATTTTAAAGTATTCTTAAGTGTTTTTAAATTTTTTGAAGTAATTTTAAGTATGTTTAAAGAATCCTAAATATTTTGAAGTATTGCGTAGTGTTTGAAAAAATTTTAAAGTAATTTTAAGAATTTTTAAATTACTATTTTAAGTATTTTTAAATAAGTATTTTAAATATTTTAAAGAATTTTGAAATATCATAAAGTAAAGAGATTAAAAAAACTTCCATGGTATATATGAAATTTCCATGAGATTTCCATGATTTCATTAAAATAATGAAATTCCATGACAATTACAGGTTTTCCATGTTTTCCAGAGTTGTAAAAACCCTGTTAAACAGTCACATATTTTTAAAAAAATGTATATGTCTGAGAATATTTGTATTAGAATTATTAATTTTAGAAATGTTTTCTTTTAATTTAAAGTTTAAACTATTCCTTTTTCTGATTTTCTTTCATTCATCGATTTTAAATAATTTTCAGAATTTTAATGTACTTCGACTTTAAAATCAGTAATCATATTTTAAAACACACTTTCTAAATTTAATGCACTGTTTAAATTGAATGTACTCTTAATGAATAAAAATGTATCTAAACTATAAAAATTAAACTATACGTTTATAGCACACCTTTTTGCAAATCTCGCAAGTCACTGGTTCAGCTTTGGGCTTGTGCATCGAAACATGTCGCCTTAAGCCTTTTTTGGTAGCCATAACTTTATCGCAATGTTGGCATTTGTACTCTCCAGCTCCGTCCTCGTCGCTCTCTTCTTTCTTAGCATTTTCATTGTCACCAAAAATATTGCCAGTCGAATTGGGAAAAGGCTCATCATCCGAATCGTAGAGTTTGTTATCTTCTATCAAATTATCCAATAATCCATGACCATGTTTTTCAGCGTGTTTCTTTAACGTATCGGGCCTGAAAAACCACTTCTTGCACACAAAGCACGAATATTTCTTCTCCCCGTGAATGAGCGCGTGTCTCTTCAAATTCTTCATCGTCGAACAATATTGACCACAAATTTCACACTTGAACAAATCAGGCGCACTTCTAAAATCATCGGCCTCAGCTACACTTTCTTCTTCAGCCTCTTCTTCTTTCATTTCTTTCTTGGATTCGTCTTTCGGATCATCGCTACTGATCTGCTTTATAATATCATTCACCTTCTCCGTGTGCGATTTCAGATGCTTAACTAAACTCTGAGGCTTGGAGAAAGACGTATGACACAATTGGCAAGCGTGAGGCTTCATAACATGAACGGATTTATGCTTCTCCAGGTTCTCTAACTTGCAAAATGTTTTTAAACAAATGTTGCAATTGTGCTTTTTATCATGCACGAGGGAATGTTTCTTTAGTCCTTTCTGGGTCGAATAGCGTTTAGAACATACTTTGCATTTGAATTTTGGTTCCTCTGAGTCCTGACTGTCACTGCTTTGTTCATAATAATCATCATCTATTTCTTCATCGCTGAAAGTTTTATTCTGAACGCATTTACGACTGGAAGTTCGTTTTGAAGGGGTTGTCTCCTGGTCTTCTAAATTCTCCACTAGCAATTCTTCCTCGAGATAAACTTCAGTACTTTCGGTAATGTCAGTCTTGTCAATCATTTTATCATCGTTTGAAACTATTATCGCTTCCGGAATTTGTAGAGAATTCTCCGCTACTACATTAACGCTTATGACAGTCGGATCAATGGTGTTTGGATTTATCTCAGCTTCGGTAATTACACCTGCAGTAATAACACTCGTGTCAATTACAGTTGCATGAATCGCATCTTCTAAATCTTCAGGCATCCTTTCAGTCTCCTTAGGCTCTTCGAATCGAATATTGCATTCAAACAACTTTCCATCGTGGATCTCTATCGAGCCATGGCTCAATTCCTGCTCGTTTGAAAAACTCTCCGACTGATGAATTTCAGAAATAATATGATGCTCCTCTTCCTTAATGTTGTAATCAATTTGTTGATTTTTTTTCGATAACACAATCCGAGCTTTTGGATCCGTCTGTGTGCCGTTTTCCTGAAAGAAAATTCTTCATTTGAGACATATTCAAGCATCTTAATTAGTGTTTAATTAGTGTTTTATCTAAAATAGTAACTTCATTTAATAAACGCTGTAATCCTAAATTAATATATATCTATTGTTAACAGGTACCCTATAGCATTTTATAAATTAGTATATCTAAACTATATCTTTTTCTAAATTAGTACATCTAAACTATATCTTTTTCTAAATTAGTATATCTAAACTGGTATCATTTTCTAAACAAAAATCTTTATGACTAGTATCTTTACATCACAATCTCTGTGTGATTGAACAGAATAGACGCAGGTGTTCTGTATACGTACCATGGAATTATTTCTGGAAGGTTTATTATAATAAAGTCGCAAACGAGCGTCAGAGTGTTGGCAAAGTTGCCTAAATTCGTGAGCAATGCTGGCTTTAAATACGCATTCGTTACAGATTAAAGAAGGCAGGCCATCTTGTTCATGAATTTCAATTGAGCCGCAGATTTGAATCTTCTGTGATAATCCTGAGAATTGGTCTACTTCTTGATCTGAGCAAAATATTGAGGTCATATTTGTGCCTTCTGTCAAACAAATTCTACAGACTCTATCCATATTGAGTGGTAGACCAAAGTATGAAGAGTTTATCGACATTCTTATCAATAGAACAATTTATCTCACAGGCAAACTGCAATTTATAATACATTTTACATTCACAATATTTCATGGTATATTTACATGATTGTAGAATAGAAAATATTAAAAAAAAAAAAAAAAAAGAATTCAAAGAATTAAAAATACCTAATAATTCAATTTAACCGATTAGTCCTTTAACAGCAATTTTTTAGGTTTTATTCCGTACCGGCATTTTTAAAGGAATTGTTTATATTTCAATTTCAATTATATTTATTTCTCTCTATATTTAACGAATTCATATGTTTAAATCCAATCACGTATTGTCTCCATTATTTTCGTATTGAGCAAATTATTTTATTCACACTAATTATTGCTAATGAATAATTATCTACACAATTTGTCACATTTTAAATCATTATTTTAATTTTCAACTACGAATGAATTTTTTCGGCTTAATTAACCTAAATTTTAGAACGTAATGTTTGAACAAATCTTTGATCAAATAATTTACTTATATAAAATAGAATTTTAGCGTTTAAAAAAACACAAACTAATAAAAACTACTTGCCGTCCAGCATCCGGAAAAGCAGAATTGTACGATTATTTAAAAAAAATTGAAAAGAATTTAAAACAAATAGGCACTCTAGAAATTATATTCCAAATGGTAATTTGTTTTCAGTGAGAGAAAAAAATAATAATTGAATTTCTCCATTCTAAAAACTTGTTTCCAGAGGGAGAGATTTTACTCCTTACAACAGGTGTGAATTATTTAGAAAATAAATTTTAAAAAATTAGAAAAATTAAAAGGTTCTCAACCTTTTCAACCTTTTATGCGTCGTGGAAGCTGGTGGAAGCATGACAGAAATATTGAGAATGAGTTAATTCAGCAGTGATGCCCAGAGTGTTTACACTTGGTTTTGACCAACGCTAAAGCTTTTCATTTTGAAATGCTTTTTCAATTGTGTTAACTAGTAGAAAAATAATCACTATTATAAATGTCCATTTCACTAAAATACACTCGGTATTTAAGAAAATCTTTTCACTCTCATTTGAATCACTCTTTGTTCAAGATTCATTACATATCAATCGACCGCTCAAGTTGAGAACAATGTCAGTCCCAAAAATATGAAGTTTCCGCCATGTTTTGTCCTAAATAATTCCACCAATAGTAATTACTGTTTACCGTAAGAAACTGTTCTGATTGGATGCTACCGATTTTGCACATGTGGATGAGCATTTCGTCTGTCGTTGTTTGAACAGGAAAAACAAATTTTATTAATTATTTAAAAAACTTGTTGTTGTACAAAGTTGATAATAATTTGTAATAGTAAAGAGTCGTCCTAAATTAATGTGGTTGATAGTAAAGTGTTAGTGGTATAAGGAATTAAGTTAAAAAAATAAATTTGTGTTCTGTTAAGGTTATGTTCCTGAATTTTTTATATTTTCATTGTGTTCGACTTTTAATTAATAGTAATGCTTCATCAATTGCCTCAATTACAGTCTTATGAGCCACCATCACGGCCTTATGAATCTGCTTTTCTCGTAAGTATGGTAAAAACCAGTTTAAAATCATAAGTTCGACCATAACTTGAACACGTGTTTTTGACATTTTCGTAATTATACTATACAAAAATGTTTATTTCGATAGGGCTGTTAATAAATGTTTATTTTGTTTATTTTTTGATAATTCAGTTGTTTTTTTATTCAAAGCGCTTTTTATTTTACTATTTAATATTTTTCGTAGATTTAACACTTTTATAATTCTCTTTCGTTATTTATTAACTTATAGTTGATAGGACTGATACTAAAAAGAAAATATTGCGTTTTTTAGAAAAAAATGTTAAAACAGTATAGACAAGATGATCCGAATCATTGTAAATATTTTGTTCAACGAAAAAAACGTTATTGTCGAATGACAGTGAAAGAAGGAAATGAATACTGTGGAGAACATCAGCAAAATCAAGCAGAGATAAAACTAGATGCTCCTCATAAAAGAAGAATAGCGTGTCCTTTGGATCCCAATCAGTGAGTTTTTATTTAATAAAAAAATAAAAAATACTATAGAATCCAAATGAAATCTATAAAAATATTAAATGAATCTAATTTCAGTACATGCTTTGAGACCAAATTAGAGAAACATTTGATGGTTTGCAATGTACAGAAAAAAGAAGACGATATACCTGATTTTATTGTTAAAGGAATAAATTTGGGTGATATTTTTGTAAAACAACCAACACACACTCCATTGTCTTTAATTGACCAATCAATCGTGGATGCTGTGATAAATAAAATTAACTCTGCTTATGGTAATTACATTATTATACTATGTGCTACATTATTACATTATTATTGTTATAATAATAATGTATTCATAATATAATCATTTTATAATATTTGTAAATTATATGTTAATATAATAATAACAAAAATTGAAGACTTAGCACTCAAATCGAATGATATTTTTTGCAGAGCATTTACCACCGATTTCGGAAAGAATTTTAAGCCACGAAATTCTTGAAGAAGAAATAAACAAACCTATTTATGGACATTCTGCGAAAAGACATTTATTACAAAATTCTTCTCTATTAGGGCACTTGAGAGCTGCTGAATTATCTGAGGACAAAACTTGTTACATTGAATTTGGTGCAGGAAAAGGAAAATTAGCATATTGGTTGGCCCATGCTTCGAGAGGACAAAAGGAATCTTCTCTTTTACTTGTCGATCGTTCAAGTCACAGACACAAAATGGATAATAAATTGAAAGACGAACCCTGTTCCTTAAAAGTCACTAGAATTCGCGCTGACATCGCCGACCTTCAATTAAGTAAAGTCACAGAAATAGGAAAAAGAGATTCAATCGTTGGAGTAGCGAAGCATCTTTGTGGCACAGCAACAGGCACTTTTTTAAATTGAAAATTTGTACCTTAATAACAGTATTTTAAAATTAATATTTTAAAATCAGTATTTTAAAAACAGTATTTTAAAATTAATACTTATGATGGTATATTATTAACTATTGAAAAATTGATATTTTCAGATTTAACTTTAAGGTGTTTAATGTCAGCGAAAAAAGAGGGGTACAGTGTAGAAGGACTCATTATCGCCTTTTGTTGTCATCATCGTTGCGAATTTTCTTCTTACGTTGGTAAACAGTATTTAAAATCTTGTGGATTTTCCACCGATGAGTTCCCAATTCTTTGCAGTATTGCTAGTTGGGCAACTTGTGGTTTTGAAAAAAACTTAAAAGCTAATAATGAAGATAAACAAGAAGAAACACAGTAAGATATTTTCTTTTTTCTTAATCAAGTGAAAGTATAAAATTTACTTTTAACAAATTTTGATTATCGAAATATATCAAATTCGCTTCAAAACCCTTGGGCTTAAAAATAAAAAAACAAATGACGATTTGTAAACAAATTTCAAATATTAAAAACAGATTTTTTACTTTTTAGGAATGATCAGCGAACTTACCAAGAGCGTGAAGAAATGGGAAGAAAGGTAAAAATGTTATTAAACTGGGGACGATTGCAATTTTTGAGACACTATGATTTTAAGTGTGAATTGATTCAGTACACTTCAGCGGAAATTTCTTTGGAAAATGTTTGCATCGTTGCAAAAAAAGACAAAGAATATTATAAAACCAAGTTTCGTTAAGGTATCTATAATTTAATAAGAATTAAAAATCCGCTATCTTATTAAATTAGAAACACTCAACTGCCTTAATAAAAAATAGTGTTTAATATGAAAGATGACAATGGTGATTGTTTAAAATTACCAAATACTCTTAATGCTTTTAATGAATAAACAATTTATTTAAAAAATACAAATCTATCTTTTTAAAAAAACTATCAAAAACTCACAACTTCCAATTAAAACAAATGTCGATGTAAAAAAGAAAGTAGAATCTTCTTTTTCGAAATTCAAATAAAATTGCAATGTTACTGTTTAAATCCATCAGATATTTTTTAAATTACTCTTTTTCTATTGCTTTTTAAACAAGTTTTTTGGTCTCTTTTTTTAAAAAGTATTTTGCATTTATTTTAAAATATTAATATGAATACACCGCATTTTAAAAGAAAATTTAGTCTGTAAAGAAATATAAATTATAAATAATTAGAAAAAAAGAAGGAAAATTATGAATAATTTTTCATCGTTCTGTTTAAAAATCTTGTTTTAAATTTTGTTTAAGAACAACTTTTTCTTTGCTTCAAATTTCTATCTCTTAATTCTTTTATTTTTAAGTTTTATCCTTCTATTTTATGATTAAATTGCACCTTTTAAATTCCTCTCTTCTGTTTTTAAAGAAATTTCAAATATTCATTGTGAGTTTTCAACGCACATAAAAAGAACTCTTCTTGAATGAAGTCACCTATCCTTAGCAAGCATGACGTTATATCCCCTCCAGTGAAATAACCGCCCCGCCCAATACAACTTGAGGAATGTAGTGGTCTCGTCAAACATTCTGTTAAATTAATTTAAATTACCAAAAACTCATGCGAGTGATGTCGCACCTTTTTCATAAGTTTAAGTTTTGTGATAAATAATATTTGTAATTGTTTTCACGGACCAAGAGAGAGAAAAAACGTCTTTTTTAATGGTATGTATATTTTACGACCGTAAGGTGTCTCATTTCTTGATTACAACCGACAGCCACGATGCACGTACTCGTATTTTTTTACTTTCTAATTTAAAAATAAAATTATAAACAAATAGTTTAGAAAGTTTTTTTTAATTATTCGAATATCGCACACTTTCACAGTAAATGATTCACTTTTTTTTTTTTGTTAAGTTTTTATCATAATGAATAGAATTCCGCGCCACGCCTATACACCGGCCTAATTAACTTTTTACGCAGGAAATCCCCAATATTTTGGAGCATTTTAAATCAAGTTTCCATTTTTTGGAACATTTTAAACATCAACGATTAATCATTGTTTTGAGCAATTAAAATTTAAGATATAATTGTAACTTTTTTAAACTTGTTTAATATTCGGTTTCACAACTCGTGTTTATTATTATAGAGACTAATTTGGATTATTTTTTGTTTTCACTAAAAATACAGAAATCGAAGGAATTCAATAGCTGTATTTTTTGCCTTTTTTGTAGAAAAAACTTATTTTCTATTTTTTAAACAAATGTCATGGAAAACATTTATTTTTTATTAGTTTTTCCTTTTATTAACGTTTGTTTTATTAATTTCTGTTATTTTTAATTAATTAATTTATAATTGTGTTTGTCAATTTTGTATTAAGTTAATTAATCAATAATAAAGAATATAGTTAATATTAGTATTATACTATGAATAATAAATTAATAATTTTTTAAAAATTGAAAAACAATTTTTAATAATAATTTAGTAAAGAGAACTTTTCCCTCGATGAATCGAATACGAATAATTTTTTTGTTATGGCCCGTTTATAATGTAAACAAAATTGTTAAATTAAATATTTAAAAAGTAATTTTAACCCAATGTGTTTAAACAAGTTAAAAATTTCCTTTTTTTCAGAAGTAATTAAGTTATAAAATGTCCATTATAGACGATCGCACTGAGTACCTAAAGTATAATACTGGAGAAAAAATATTTGGTGATTTTACTCCGTTTTATGTGACGATCACTATCTGCACAGTAATTGGATTTTTTCTCATCATCCTAAACGTTACGTTCTGTTGGTGTTCTCGTCATAAAAGATACTGGCAAGATAGACACACAGGTAAATAAAAACTTTTTCTATGAATATTCTTATCTTCAAATAGATATTTCAAATTATCTTAAATCGTGTGAATTAAATTTCAATTGTTATACTTCAATTGTTTTAATTTAAATCTAAAATTCTAATTGAAATCATCTAGTTTTCATTTAACAACTTTGTATAGTTTCAATCTAAAATGTATTTATTTATTTTATTCAAACAAATGAAATGAAAATCAAGTCCATTTATTTAAAATCTTATTTATAATAAGAAAATATTTTATATTTGTAGTACATGTTTTTAAATTAATTTTTCTTTTTAAGGGAATCGGTGGATCCAGCCTCTTTGGTCAGTAACGCCTCACAATAATCCACCTCTTGATATTTCTGAATTAGAACAAGGAACTCAACATACAATTTATCACAGACCTGAAGTTGTTCAATATCACAAAGACGAATTGGACGAGGCGACATCACATCCAGAGGAATATATAGAATTGCACAAACGAGAAAGTGAAATCTAAGCCATTCCAATTTTTACTCACACTGCCATTGTACAAATCTGTAAAGAATCTTTTGCCTTAGTTAAGTATTGAGCCAAAAAAGAACAAAAGTTCTTGCAGAACCAAAAATTACAAAAGTTCGTACAAAATAGAACGAGAGTTCTTTTTAACAAACAATAAGTTTTTTAACAAACAAAACGTTTTTTTCTAATAAGCAAGAAGCTTTTTTTATCAAGAACTTTTTTTTAACAAAAAGTTTTTAATAAATAAGTTTCTTTAACAAGAAACTTTTTGAACGAGAAGTTTTTTTTAACAGAAACTCAAGTGATTTTTAAAAAATGGGACTACACGTATTTTGGCCTGCAAGCGCTTGTTTGACGCTTTTTGTTGTTGGAGTAATAATGATATTATTAAAGCACGGGCCAAGGCTCTGTAAAACGAGAAATGTGCCTTTTCCTTCGGACGAAGAATGGGAGGAAAAGGCATATTCGCGAAAAATTTCTATCTCTGTGGCTTAAAATGTTGATTAATGCTTCTTCTTATTTTTTTTTCTTTTTGTTTTTTATGCTAAATTTTAATTTTTGACGAATAATGCTTCTTTGGATCGATTTAAAATTAACTTCATAACATTAAGCATACAAATTTTTGAAATCTTTTTCCTTTATTTAATTATTTCTAAATGTAATGGTTTTTTTGTTTTTAATGTTCATTCGTTTGTTTGTTTTGTTTGTTTGTGTGTTTTTTTTGTTTTTTTGAAAAAGCTTTAAGATGCTTTAAGATTACTTTTATTTGTAATTTACTTTACAAACATATTTTTAATCGATCCAAAAGAATGTGATATACAAACATTTTAATTGACATTGAAGGCAAGACATTTTTTGAAGAAAATAAAAATGAATGGTCGAAAGCTTTTGTGTTTGTCGAAGCTTACATTTTTAAACAAATTTTTTACTGAAATGAAGTGTATTCCTAAAAAATTGCTATTTACGTATATCTTAAAAAATTTTGAAAGTTTTTACACTTTTGTAATTTTTTGATACCAATGAAATTTTGACTTTGAAAAATTCTTTTTGAAAATTCAGTTTTCTATCATTTTTACAGTAGCCAACACTTGAAATAGTTTTAAATCTGAAAGTTTTTTATTTGAAATTTTTCTATTTTAATTTATATTTAAGTACATTGTACTAAAGGGCATTTTTTTGTAGCCCGTTCACTTGTGAATAATAATACTTTTTGGAATATTTAACATTTGGAATATGTAACATTTGAATTTCATAAACCAATTAAAAAAATAATTTTTAGTACCGAAGTTTTAAGACAAATTTTTCAAAGTTCAAAGCTTTTGTATTTACGAGCTTGAAGCCTGTCTTTTGTAAAACTTTTATCGATAGATGTAGAATTAAACAATGTTAATTGCTAACGCATGTCACGCTTTGTATTTTTGAAAAGATGTAAGCTTAAAATTTAAGATGATTTTAGTGATAGAACTACACTTTTTTAAACGATTCTAAATCGTTAATTGTAGTTATTACAAGTCCGTCCAATTACAGACTGTAAAGTGTTTCTTAAAAAAAAATCGGTTTCCATAAATGCCAAAATTGTGCAATTTTTGTGTTCATCGAAATTCCAAGAAATTGAAATTACTATAAGTTAGTTCACTGAAATGTTTTTAGGATCTGTATATTTTTGTATGTAGTCTTAAAACTGAACTTTTCAAGTTATTATCACACGTGAGATAATGAATCTCTGACATTTTATATCCGCTTGAGATTATTTCGTACCGAGAAAAATAATTACCGAAATTATAATTCTATTGTAAGTAGAGTATTTTGTAATATGCAAAATTGATATGTAATAAATTTATATTCACGTCGAATTGTTTTGGATTTAATTTTCATTTTCGGTATTTTATTGCGAAGGGAAAATGTAAATTTCGAAAATGTATATTTGGAAAATGTAGATTTGAAAAATGTAAATTTAAAATTGTAAATTCGAAAAGAATGCAAGTCTTCCGGGATGTCAAAATCTACAAAAAACTATAGTATATAATTTTTATTGACAACACCGGGTTTGTATTACATGTGTAATATTACACGGTCGTTTAGAGATACGTAGATACATTATACAGTTTTTTATAATTTTGTAGAATGACAATGTTAGTATTGCAAATTGATGCACCGACGTTCTTTTAATCTGTTAATGTTTTGATTGGATTACACGATATCGAAATGTATGAGATTCCGTCTAGTTTTCGCTAACTATATAAAATTTCGAAAAAGTAACTGTCTTCGTCGCAACAGTGTTGTTTCATTTTTTATTTATTTTTTTTTCTTTTTATTTTAAATTTGAACTCTTTGCTTCAATAGCAAAATAGGTAGGTACACTTGCAAAGAAGTCACTGGCGGTGACGCCCTCAAAAAAAAACTTAACGAGTTAAAATACACAACTTAAGGGCAGCGACGACTACAACTAATCAGCTTAAACTATCAACGTTAGTAATTACAAAATCCTTAGCGAAAATTTCAATTACAATCGCACAAATCCCTTCGTCCAAACTCCTCTCATCATTTACTATAAATTTTCTCTTCTTTAATTCCTTTTTTCTACAATTTTTTTTAGCAATTTTTCCCCCTTTGCATTATTTCCCTTTTTTATTTTCTTTTATTACACCAGAAACTTGATTTAGCGGTTCTTGATACGGTTTTATGTGTGCACCAATGAAAACCGTTGTGACGTCATTCTCGATTTAGCGGTCTACCCCCGAGCCGACCGCTAAATCAAGTTTCTAGTGTACTTTCCTTTTTTATTTTCCCTCAATTATTTCCCTTTTTATTTTCCCTTTTATTCTCCTGTTCATTATTTTTCCTTTAACGATACTTTCGCTTTCGTTTTTTATTTACTTTGTTATTTGCTGTGATTAAGTTACGACCCGGTATTCGGTGTTTTTCGCTAAGAAGTCAAAAATCTATAAGTGGCACTTCTACGATGGAAAATTCGACGAAATCAATTTTTCTAGTCGTATCGAGCACGTAAGCATTCTTCCTACCAATGCTATGTTACAATGCATTTAACACATTTAAAGTTCCCTTAAAAAACCTCTCTGATGAGACAAATCTCTCAATATTATTCCCTGCTATTTTCAGAGAAAATCGAACCTAGATTATCTATGTAAATTCCTTTTTTTTTTAATGAATTTTAAAGAGAGCTTCGGGAGGTCTTTTGATGGGATTTGGTAGAACTACACAGAGAAGAGTGATTAATCTTTAGGAGACATCTAACGATAATTATCGCAAGAGTCCTAGTAAAACATAGGTACCTATTTTATTCTAGTAATAAATTTTATTTTTAATCATGATATGGCATAAGTGTTCTAGACTCGATCAAGTTATTTGCATTGACTGATTCTTAATTTGACTTTTCTAGACTTTTATCTATTTTTATTTCCTTCCCAGTTTCATTATAATAATTCAACTTCGTTATTTCTTCTGCTTTTATTTTAACATTCTTTTATTGACACTTTTTTGATCCTATTTTCACATCATTTCCATTATTATTCTCACGCTTTTTTTCACATTGTTTTATTGACACTTTAAACTCTGTTTTAACTTTTTTAAAACATTTTTTGATATCGTTTTCACATTTGATACCATTTTGACATTACTGATATCATTATTTTTACATTACTGTGATACTATTGAATATTAGTTTGACACTGTTTTGACGTTTTGACACTATTCGACATTATTTTGAGTTTTTGAAATCGCGTTTACATTGTTTGTGGACAGCAGACAGCTTGTGACATTGAATTGTTTTAAAAAATTTGTTTTGATGCCTGCTCTTTAAATGCTTTTAAGAAAAACTTTATTTAGTTACACGTACATTTCTAACGATAATCGATTGTATGGAAGATCGCAAAACGTTTGATACATTCAACATGAATTTGATTTCCTGCTCACCGGCAAAACCTGCTCGGAGGTTCAAGAATGTTTAAACAAAACTCGGAATTAAAAAAGTAGTAAAAAGAAATTGCAAATCAGCCTGCGTATTTTCTTGAGAAAAGAATTAAATGCTTATAAAGGCTAACTGAAAGCTCGATTTAATAGAAGAGTATTATTCCCGAGAAATCTTGTCAGTCGACTTTAAATCAAAACTTCTTTAAATCAAGACTTCTTTAAATCAAAACTTCTTTAAATCAAAACTTCTCTAAATCAAAAGTTCTTTAAATCTATCTCGTTATCTTAATTATTTTTCTCTTATCCATTAATTTTCTACGATGCAGTTTAATTTTGTAGAAATATAAATTTTCGATTCAAGAGGAATTCAGTTTCTAGTTCAAGTTTATATTTGACATATCCTCAGGAATCAAAATCAAGGGAAAACGTAAGCATTTTTAGACTAAAAATTGGTTGGTTAAAAAATAAAAAAAAAGATTTAAACAAATGAGACGGAGAGATTGAAACGAAAGAGGTATTTTTTAAAATGTACCTACTCAATTCACCGCATATTTGATCATCTACGCACATTTTATAATGAATAATAAATTTTTTGGAGATGAAACTATAAACAAGAATGAGGATTGGAACGTTCGTTAAAAAGTGACGTCGCCATTGAGCTCAGAGGATATTAAATAGAAACGGACAAGAAACGAATTGCCCACTAAATCACTAATCAATATATATTTATAATATATATTTGGCCACAGAAAATGGAAGCGATCCTCAGACTCTTGTTGTATTTGATACTGACGACGATCGTTTTAAGAACGACGAGATTAATCGTAATGATAATTGAAACACTTTTGTCCTCTGGGATCGAGGAACAAAGTGGATGCCTTGGACAGAAGTTCTTTTTGTGATGGTGAACTTTCTGTTGATAGGCTTATCTGATTTTAGAGTTTCTTTCCTCTCTCTGCAGTCGGATGATGAATCAATATTACACTGAGAAAACAGCAGGATCTGATTTCATTGTTCGTTGTGAAAGACGATCGCCGTCAACGATTAGTGGAACGACGATTCTCTCAGGGAATTTTACTGCTTGCCTGATTTCTGCTTGTTCGATCGGTCACCTGCAATTTACCAAAAAAAAAAGAAAAATTTCATTAGAATTCATTAAAATAAGAGGTCATAATGATAAATACAATTGCTATTTAAAAAATGTATATAACAAAATTTAGTTAACAATAAATTACGACACAATTTTATTTAATTGTTAGTTCAATTGACAATTAATGAAACAATTAGATTAACAATTAAGCAATTAAATTGATTAGATACAATTAATTTTAATTTATTTAATAAATAAATGAATAATCGACTTAAAAACAAACGAATAAAAAAATAAAACAAACAAAAATGAATAAACAAACAAACAAATGAAATTGAATCGATTAAAACGGTGTTTAAAACATTTATGAAGAGTTGTTTAGAACTGAGGGGTTTTTTTACCTTTTGAGGTTTTCTTGGTTTCAGATTTACACCTCTTCGTCAAACGTCGCGTTTTTTCGCAAGTTGGGTCACTGTTGGCTTTAACGGTGTCGATTCTTGTCATCAGTTGATTAATGCAGCCGTTCCACGCGCCTTTTTCATATCGGCAAGCTGCGCTCCCCGCCACGCATATAATCAAATCACAATAAATTCCGTTATCATAATTCTTCATTTTAAATAATAAAGCAAATTAAAAAACAAAAACGAAAAGAAATCAAACCCTTTCATTTCAACTTAAAGAATCTATTAATTATATCTATTAATCTATTATTATTGTTATTTTCAATTGTTATTAGAATTATTATAATTATTATTAATATTTATACATAAATACAGCTACATTTTTATTTTGAAATTTCTTTTCCCTAAAAAAGGTTCAATCTACTGACTTGTTCTTAAATTACACTATTTTAAATTGTGTTTACATTTTTTAATTCTACATTATTTTTAAACTACAGTACTGTAGAAACAAAAGAAATGTATATAACATAAAATATTATGCCATTATTATTTCTTATTGAACTCTAATAATCCTGTAATTGGTCTTATGACTGTTGGATTTATTGAAATAAATGAAATGAAAATGAAATGAAAAGAAATAATTAAATTTGATTTGAATGGATTCGAAAATAAAATATATAATAGTTAAATTAAATATTAAATTTATACAATTGCTAACAAATCCAAAGAAACACTTTTTGAAGAGTTCGCAAAAGTTTTAAACAACTGTAAGTTAATATTTATATCGAAATTATTCATTTCATTAATGTTAAATTTAGTAGAAACAAATCAAAAACTATTAATTTAATCAACAATGACATTGTAATTAATTTGAATTAATCTTACATTTTTTCTTTTTTTTCCTTTTAATACTCCACGATGTTAATTTTAATAAAAACAAATCAAAAACTACTTTTCCAATTAATCTTTTTCAAATGTTTAAAAATAACTTTTCAATTCTTTCATGAATTAATTTTACTTTTTTTCTCCCTCATAGATGAAGTATTTTTCATTATTACTATTTATTACGTTTTTTCGAGTTTCTAACTAGCCTAACATTTAATCTCCAATTTTTAGTTTAATTTTCACCAGTTTATTTCTGGTTTCAGTGAACAACTTCTGGTTCAGTGTTTCTTAAATTGCTTCTTCAAAGATATTTTTGTGTCTATCGGTAAATTGATCGACAAAAGTCATTGGATTGAACCTCTTTAATGGATTAAACTTAAAATGGTAAAATTGGAATGAAATTAATCCCGAAAAGAGTAGAGTTAAAAATAAATTGGGATTTCATTGCGTAAAAAATTGTTACCTTTTTTGCATTTCTTTTGAATAGTTTTTGTTGGCTCGCAGGATTTGTCTCCCTTTTTCAAACTGAGGGTTCGGGTCCTAGTATTAGACTTGGCATCGCATTCTGACCATTGACCTTTATTATATCTGCACGAGGTCGAGCTGCCGGATCCTGCAAAAGCGGAAGTGGTATCATGTGTGTACAATCTGCTCTTTTATAACCAACGAGATTGCGGGCTTTATTGACAACATTACTGATTCAACAACCAAGTAGAAAAACACTCAAAGATAACCATTCTTTTTTCATTTAATTTACATTCCACCCACAAAATTTCTACAGTCTTTCACATTCAAAGCTCCTAATACAATATATCATAAATACATGTTACAATATTTTATTATACACATTTAATTTACAAACAAAAAAATCAACTTTTTTTTTAAAACAAAGAAACTAGCTTTAATTTTAAAATCGACTATATACAAAATTAAATACATTTTTTCTGCAGAGTCGGTTTTTTATTTGATGAATTGAAACGATAAAACGGATCGGGTTTTGAAATAAAATCTGGATTTAAAATAAAACGAATTAAAAGTAAATAAAATCCAAAGAGGGAAGAATCTGCGAATTGAATTTGCGAATTTTTAAACTGAATCTTTTCAGGTGTGAATTTAATGGCCTAATTTTATATTGAATGGAGAAGAATCTTTTGAAATAATGTCTGTGTAGTTATTGGAAAATAAGACAGGTAACAAAGTGTATGGGGGAAGAAAATTTTAATTAATTAAATTAATCCCTACCACGTTGAGTATTAGTGGCGCGAACAGTTCGAACAAGAACTTCCTTATCGTTTTCTTCCCACAGGTCGGATTCTGCGGTTGCTGTGGTGATCATTATCGACAGAACGAGACCCACTAAAATCAAACTCCACCACAGCTTCATCTTGAATTTCCCTGCAATAAAAAACAAAATCAATTTCTGTCAATCTCACTCTTTCAAACTTAAATCGATTTTTAAATTTTATTCCCACTTTTTTACAACAGAATATACATTTCAGAAAAATCACAATAAATTTAAATTATAAGACATTGAATTGAAAAATATTGAAAAAAGAAACAATGATCCAGAAAATGATAAAGATACAAAAATGGAAAAAAAGTAAAAAAATTCAATTAATAATTCTTTCGAATTCTTTCTCCAATTAATAATAATACTTCTTTTACAGAATCTTTCTTTCACGCATGACTGTCAGTTTGAAAACAATATTAATTGAACAACAAGGACTTTCATTAGAGAAAAAGAGAGTTTATAAGACTCTTTTATATATCGAGGAGTTAATCACAGACCAATTAGTTGGACTTTTTTCGAGAATAGTTTTCTAAAAATAATTGGCTTGAACCCCAATTAAGCAAGTGGTTTCATTTCTTGAAAGTTGATAAATCAATTATTCTGAATTGAGAACAAATAGTGAAGAGAGTTCATTTAGAGCAGGATCCTATAAAAATGAATTTATAAAAAATCGAGACTTAAAGCAAACTTTGCTTGCACTTGATTCAGCGTCTCAAGTGAATTATAGACTAGTTGCTAGGAGAGATTAATTAATCAAAAGTTGAAACTGGATTTTCTGCCCTTTCTTATTTTGCCCTACTTTTCTTCTTTGTTTCAGAATTAGCTTTCTTCTTAATAATAATAGCACTTAGGGATTTAAAATTCTCCATTGGGAATAATTCCTTTTTCTGTCCAACATCAAACAGCTTGGCAACTTCAAAGTTGACCCCTACTTCGTAAAAAAATAATCACGTTTCATTATTTCGAGCCAATGAACCTCTAGGGCTTTCAGACTGAGACAAAAGAATCTAAAAAGTATTTTAATTCCTTTCGCAAAAAGGGTGTGTCTGTTGTTATTCAAAGAATTTAATCCGATTTTACAGAAATAATTTAATAGGACTCTCAAATGGATTTTAATCCAATCTGGCAAGTGTCAAAAATGAAATGCAAATCAAAATATTAAAAAGTAAAAAACAATGAAAAGGAATGCAAAAATAATTACGATAAAATGATGACAAAATAATTACAATAAAATGAATAAAAGAAATGATTACAATAAAATGAACAGCATAAACAAAATAAAAAATAAATAAGACAAGGCAATAAAAGTGAATACAGAACAATAATAAAATAAACGCAAAAAATAAATTGCCAAAAATTGGTAAATAACAAAAAAAAGTATCTATATCAGAAAAAAATATTTCGTTCCCATTTCTTTAATTTAGTATCTATGTGCCAAGAGTCTTTTCATTTTAATCAGAGACTGCTTAAAAGTAATTGGAGCGATAGAAAAGGTCAGCTTGACTATTTCTATACGGTTTGTATGAGAGACAATAATCGTCATTCTTGCAAGCATTATCCTTCGAACAAAGAGAAACGTTGTTATCATTCAGCGGAAAAAGACTAAGATTCATAATAATCCTTTCAGAGGGGAATTGGAACGATTCACAAGAGTGAAAAGAATTTGAAAAGGTAGAAGGGACAAGTCCAAGAAGAGGACTAAGAAGTTCTAGGATTATTTTAGAAGAATAAAAGCCCCTTATTTAAAGCACGAGAGCAGCCAGATCTGGCGACGTTCGTTTTATGGTAATACATCTACCTCGGTCATGATTTTAATTAATAGGGAAGTGCAGAGGCGGTCCAGGATTACCCCGAGAATGTACTTACTGAAACCCTCTATCCAGGGTCGAGTTACTCTAATTTCAACCTCTGGAAACACTATTGTTCTTATCTGCTTAGTTTCGAAAGCCAAAGTTACAATTTTCACTCAGGTGACAAGAAAACTTAATAAAAGGGAAAAATGCATTTTCGATCATTTTACTTTTTTATGTAACCATTTTTTAAAGCGTTACATTATTCTTAAATAATTTAATTTTTTTAATTTTTAAATTTAAAACAACTTTTCCTGGTAATGTAATTTTTAAATTTTAAACAACTTTTTTTTATATGGCGATATTATAATTTTAAACAACTATTTTTAATACAAAGATTTTAAAATTTTAAGCAATTCTTTTTAATGCAGAAATTTAAAAATTAAATTTAACAAAATTATTTAACAATAACGTAAACAAAAAATATTATTCCCAAATTTGAAAGAATTATTCTCAAATTTAAAACATTTATTCTCAAATTTAAAAAAATGATTACTAAATTGAAAAAAATTATTCTCAAATTTAAAAAAAAAATGGTTAAATCGTTAAAAAAATGTTCTATTTCTAAATAAAATACTATTTTTCACTTCTCTTTTAATTCCTTTTTGCAAATAGCAAACTAGAAAACCAATTCCATTTGTGAAATGCGTATCACTTTTGATAAAAAATTGATTTTTGTATCCCGTTTATTTGTAAATAAATAAATAAATAAATAAAAAGAAACGAAAAATGCAAATTTCCCTTTTTTGTTGTTTTCTCTAAACGAAGATGACTATCTACTCTCGGAACACGGACTTTTTTCATTTTCAATGAAAGAAAAGAATAGGGATATGATTCTCCGAAACAAGGATGTTGAGAACAGTCAACTTTGTGCGGAAATAGTGCACAGACGATTATGATTTCGTAAATGAGGCCAGAAACGATAAAGTTGTCATTTCAATACGGAAGAAGGACTATCTTTTTTTTCTCTCTCTACATCTGACTCTCTTGTCAAATGCACATGGTCCCGAATCTCTGCTTTTACAGCTCTATTTTATCTGCACTTTTCTCTGGAGCCACTTGACCATTTGTCGTCCTCATCTCTTTCTCTTTTCACTTTTCACCAGCTTCCAGTTATTACAACTTCGTTCCGCAACAGAGGTAATTATTCTGAAAAGGCGACGGTTTTATTAAATCTAGAATTATCCTCTCGTTAAACGCCTTTCTTCTTCGCATTAGTTCTCAATTCTCTCGACAAAATAATATTCTTCCGCCTCTTTTCCTCTCCAACAATTAAACTGCACCCCTAAAAATTTTCAAATTATTAACTCTCAGTATAAAAACACAATAAATCGCTAAAATAGGAAAATTTGCAATTGTAGGCAAATTTTAACTGTGATGGAGAATATTTTAAAAGAGCATTTTCTTTTAGCACGTAACAAAATTTCAAAATATTATAGTTAAAAGTACGAAAAATAAACATAATTTTAAATAACAAGAAATTCTAGAAAATACAAAATCTAAAAATTTGTGTTCTAAAAATAAAAAATCGTTGTTAATTTTATTCTTTGTATTGTGTTCTTTGATGGTCTTTTATTTGTCATTTTTTATTTTGTATTTTTTTTTCTTTCCCTTGTATTTTCTCTTTGTATTATATTTTTTTTCTTTATATTGTATTTTTTCTTATCCTTGTATTTTTTTGTATTGCATTTTTTTGCCTTGTATTTTTTGTTGTATTTTTTCTTTTCCTTGTATTTTTTTCTTTGCCTTGTATTTTTGTTGTATCGTATTTTATTTTTGTATTGCATTTTTTCACCTTATTGTATTTTTCTCTGTGATTTCAAGAAAACTTTACTATTCCTAAGAAGGAACTTTTTTAAAACTGAAGTAGAAGAATTCTGGAGTGAAATAAAAATTCAATAAATATTTAAATTCGAAAATCGTGGAGACTCAAAATTTCTTGTGATTTTCAGATTTCCCTTGACATTCTACACCCGGAGGAATACATTTTATGATATTATTGCTTACTTTACAATCTTGCATGAATAGAATTTCCTTCAATTCAACAACTCAGACTGAATAAATATTGCGATATGAAATTAATACAAAGCAAACTTTCAACATTAATTTATTTTATTACAAATAGGTATCCTATTTTCATTATTATCTTGTTATTTATTTATTATTTTATTTATTTTATTATTTATTTCAATTCATTTTAACACAGTATATAATAATAATAATTCATCGAAAATTTGTGCATTTTGTATCTACTTCGGATTCGAAAAATTGAAAGAAATCCTTTTCTTTGAAGATTGTTGTAAAATTAATTACTGTTATTGTTATTGTTATTGATGTTTTTTTTGTAATGTCACGATTGTTATGAAATGTATATTTATAGTATTATTTCAAGATTATTGTAAAATTGTCATTTTCCTGCATTGGGCTGCGAAAAGATTTGTTTAAAATAAATAAAATAAAAATTAAAGAAATACAAGAATAAAAGATTTTATCGATTTCTCCGAGTCAGAATTTTGGATAAGGTTAATTATTTAATTTATTTTTCTGACTCGGAGAAATCGATAAAATCTTTTATTCTTATAATATATACCGAGTGATAAATTCATCTACATAATAAAGAAATACAAAATAATGAAATGAAAACTAAATAAACATTTACCAATTACATTATTTTAAAATTGTAAAATTTATTCATTTTGTATTGAACGGGTTCAAAATAAACCCTTTAAATTAAAATTTACATAAAAAGGTAATTTTACTCCAAAATGACACACGATTGGAAATAATTTTTCTTCAATGAATAAAGTTTACTTGAAAGGTGGCGAAAATATTCTAGAAAAAGTTTGAGTCACGTTTATGCGAAATCTAGTTGGAATAGGGAAATTTCCTTAACAGGGGCAAATTTTTTGTTGCTTTCGGAGCAAGAAAAGCTTCGTTTTCGACTTTGCCTCATACACAGAATGTGTTCTATAGCCAGAGGCTGATGGGTCAGAAAAGCCAAGGAATCTCAAGATTCGTTGAAGGAAAACTGCATAAGAAGTCTTCAGTAACTGTTTACGGACTTTATAATAACGGGGTAAAGTTGCGGAGACCAAACTTATAAAAGGACGTGTTAACACTCATGATGAGATATACGCGATGAAAATAAAGTTTCACCTAAAATATTACAAATTACTGCAATATTTTCTTATTCTCCGTGCAATTTCAAAAACTACATCTCAACCGAATTAGCTTCTCAACTTTTACAACTTTTGAGAAATTTATTTTTCAAGTACAAACATTTCTTTTCAACCAAAAAAAATCATGTTTAAAAATAAATAATTAAAAAAAAATCTTTTTCAATAAAAATAGAATTCAAATTATGCTTTAAGTAAATAATATTCAAAAATAAATTGTTTTTATCAACCAAAAAAGAAGTCAAAAATTAAAGTTTAAAAATAACGTAAATAATTTAAAAATTATAACAAAAACTGTGAAATTCTCGTTTATTTTCGATAGTAATTTTTTCAAAATTTCCGAATTCTTTTTCGAAATAATACGAAAAAAGACGTTTTAAGGAAAAAGTCACGAAAAAGTTAAGTCGTAGAGTTTATAAAATAGAATTATATTTCTGTATTTTCATGGAGCATTTATTTTTAATGCGACGTAGGTGGTTAAATTGAAATGATTAAAAGGAAGTTGAATGAAAGTAAAAATAATTGTTTTCGCTTCTCATTAAAATGAAGAAAGGAATAAGTGCTGGAGACAAGATTCGCTTAAAAAGCGCTCGTTCTGCAAAATAATGGGCAACGGAAAGAGTTAAAAGAATCATAAAAATAAGAGACACGACAATATTGATCGTGTATTATGTATAGATAAAATATGGCACCTCACCGAGCGTGATAAGAAAATTTATATGAC
Organism: Ganaspis sp. Gsp50; assembly: GCA_011057455.1. Taxonomy (NCBI): domain Eukaryota; kingdom Metazoa; phylum Arthropoda; class Insecta; order Hymenoptera; family Figitidae; genus Ganaspis; species Ganaspis sp. Gsp50. The sequence continues at coordinate 37,920 of WNHD01000122.1, read as the reverse complement.
ATTACAGGCGAGTTTTGTTATTAATAGACTGCATTAATCTCCATTAATAGACAATAATTAACTTCACAAAGCAAGGTCAAATTGTTATTTTCATAAAGTATTTAGTGTCGCATAATTCATCCTAATTTGTAAACAAAGCCGAATTTTAATAAACGAAAAATTGAATTGATAAATTAAATTAATGAAAATTTAAATTAATTCATAAATTAAATAAACGAGAAAATAAATAAACGACAAATTGAACAAAATAATAATTAATTAGACGATAAATTAAATTAATTCATAAATTAAAGAAACGAAAAAATAAATTGATTGGAAAATTAGATTTTCAACTAACAAAGTTTTTAGATTTTTAAAAATCATATTTTTCTATTTTTTGTCTTTAAACACAATTTTTTACTTTCAACGAATTTTTACTCCAATCCTATTTATCTCTTTTCCTGTGAATTAAAATCACATTTTCAAAATCAAATTTCATTGATTTTAAGTTATCAATTACAAAAATGTATAAATTTTTAATGCCCCTATAAAAAGACTGTTTTTTTGTTCTTATTAAAATTAGTGAATTTGAATTTAATTTTTTGCTGAAAATGACAATTTTTCGAGTTCTACTCAAATAATAAATTTGAAAATAGTAAATTTGATAATAATAAAATTGATAGTAATAAATTTGAAAATAGTAAATTTGATAATAAAATTAACAAAAATAAATTAGAAAATAATAAATTTAAATAATGGCAGACAATATTCATAACTGTAATACATGTACGCCAAGAAGGTTCATTAATTAGCAATTATTCAAAAGTTCCAAAGTTGGAGAGGGTTTAATTTAATTCGAGCAGATCAGAAAGTTATGGAAAGTTGAAGAATTCTATTTTCCGGAAGCATCTAAATTTTGAAACTAAAGTTGGATTGCTGTTAATTTAATAAAGTTGGAATTGCAAGAATCAATTTAAATTCTTGAACGCTAATAAAATTGCGATAACATTCCAAGATCAAAGCTACTAACATTTTTCGCCCCCGAGAAACTAAAGAATTTTGTCTCTAAAAAGATATAGAAAAGAATTTAATCAATTTTCCCAGAAAAAGTATTTCATCGCATTTTAAAGCAGTCCTCGAAAAAAGAAAAGTCCTCACCAAGAAAACTAGAGAAATTCAGAACTCGAGAAACTCAAGAGAAGATAATTATTTAAATTGTTTCCACTTTTAAGCAGTCTCCTAGATATTTCTCTTTATTCTACTATCTTGGAAAATTCTGCCCAGGCCAAGGGGTAAATGGTGGCCTAAATCCAGCAGCAAATATTTAAATTTCAGGGGAGCTTTAAATCGCGGTTGAAAGGTTTGTCTGTAATTTACTTTTGGTCCATCTTTACAATCTTCAGTATTCTAAACTTTGATGTTTATCTACGATTCCAGCATGGGGAAAAAGTTAATCGTACAGGTTTGAATCACAAGAAGTAGTTTTCAAGATCCTCCCTTTTCTATTTCACGCTCCTTGGAATGAGAGTAGTTATTTCTGAATTGAGAAGATCCTCTTCAACTGGATATTCAAAGCCATTAAACTTTTTCACCAAGAAAATTTACTCTACAAATTATTTTGCACAAAAAAAGCACGACTTGTGAACCACAAAAAATTCAAAAAATTTAAAAAAAGGGACTAGTTCTACTAATAGAAATGATTCAATTTTTTGCCACTTTTTTAAAAGCGAATTTAAACAAATTTAATTAAATTTAATAACTGAAAGTCGAGATTTTTTGCGAAAAGTTATACTCAATTTGGAAATTATTTTATTAAATAACAAAAAACAACTAGAAAAATCGTCAAAATTTTAAATAATATTTTACATAATTGTTTATAATTTTGAAATTTTGTTTGAGATGTTTGATATTATTTTAATAAAAAAAAATGACAAAAAATAACTACAAAAATCGTCGAAATTTGAAATCATTGTCAAATAATTATTAAAAATTTCAAAGATTTGTTTAAATTGTTTAAAATTATTTTTGTACTCCATATTCTCAAACCTTAAATTTCTTGTGTTTTCCTATTTTTGCCTTTTGTCAAAAGAATTTCGTGCAGAGTAAAAAACTTGGAATGAAAAATCGATGCAATTGCGGAGGAAAATTCTGGAATTCTTTCCATTTGAGAGTGGAGACTCATACTGTTTCGTAGATTTGATCTTAATCGAACAAAAATACAAAGAAATACAAACACGTGTAGGAAGGGTCGCTTGAAATCTTCTGGCCTTGGGGCTTCTATTCGCGTTAAATTGCCTTCAGCCTTCGTGTAAGTGTACATATCATGAATAAAGTTGAAAGTTTTGATGCCAAAGAGGCGTGTAACTTGATATTTTTTAACCCCCATTCACACCCTTCAACATTTTAGTCCTCTATAAATTCAGTGCTCCAACTAGTTTCGTTCCCTAAAAAAAATATCAAAAATTACTCTCAAGTTAAAATTAAAATTTGCAGCTCAATCGCATGCAAAATAAATTTTGTTAATAACTGCACAGTACACTTTTAAAAATAATAGTTCGTTTCGAGAAAAGGAATTTTGTTTAAAAATGGCAGAATTCTCGCAGAAAATAAACTTTTAGAAAATATTAGTAGAAAAAAAAACGTTTGGAAAATAATATTTTTAGAAAATAAAACTTTTGGAAAATATAGAACCGCTTTTACAAAATAGATAAATTTTGAAACAAAGTTTTCATAAAATGCTATATTTTAAAAGGAAATTTTTAGAAAGCACGAGGATACAGTATTTTCATAACAAAGTTTTTAGAAAATGCGACGATAAATAATATTCCAAAGAAAAGTTCTCGTAGAATATGCATAAAAATAAAGTTTTTAAAAAATCGGTAGGTATAAATACAAATTTTTAAACAGTATCCGAAATTTCTTTCAGTTTTGATAAACAAAATAAATCACAAACTAAAACAAAATAATACACAGAAGTATTTTTTATTGTTTTTTTATATTTTATGTTTTTACATTTGGTTTATACTTTTTGTTTTATTTTGTGGATTATTTTGTGATTTATTTTGTATTTTATTTTATGTTTTATTTTGTGATTCTGCTGCAACAAAATTTGCAACGAAAAGCTGGAAATGCAGAAATGGAGAACTTGACACAATAATAGAAACAATAGGAACAAAAAAGTGACCTGATGGGGAATTCCAAGTTTAGTAAAGAAATACCTTGGGTTACTTTGGACCATATAACATAATATGCCAATTAGGAAAGTTGTCTAGGTGTTCTCTAGAAAATGTAGTACATCATCTACTGTTCGTGTGCATGAGAAAATTCTGTTTAATTAGAGATGCTCTTACGTATGTGACCAAGGTGCAGGAGCTATTTTTAAAATTATCTCCTCTCTTTTTCTCTCGTTCTTTTTTTTCCCCAGCTTGCAGATGTGCTTTCGTAAAAGCTTGTAAAATAAGTGCACTGTATATCAACTCTGCTTGTTACAGTAATGAAGAGATGTTATTTTTCAAGAAAAGATCTAACCCGCGTTATCCACGTGTCTCTTTTTCAACAAACGAGTTAACATTCTCACAAAAATCTCCCCTTTCTGTAGAATTTTCTGCCGCTCACCTAAACAAACTAATCCACTTTTAGAAAAAGAAATTTCCACTCTTTTTTAAAAATCCAAGGGAGCTTCAATTTCACTTTTTTCGAAAGTCCATTATTTAGACAACAAGTACACTCTCATTATTGATGAGAATGTAAAAATGCAAATTACATATATTTTTCTTTTATGGAATTAATTTCTTTTTTATTATGGTCTTTTTGGCGAAATAGAAACTAGAGATGCTTTTTAATAAAAAGGATTTCGTTCAAGAAATAAATTTCCTTAAATAAATAAAGTTGAAAATATTGAGAGAAACGAATTTCGAAACATGGGACTTAGAATCTCTTTCATAAAATGAATTTGGGCAGATTTTGATTTTAGAAGATAAAGGCCAAAATTTAAAATGTCGGCATGAGAAAAAAGCAAAAAAGCAATAAAATCTAGCAATAAAATAAAATTGCTGGAGAATGTAGCAAGCGAAAAATCTTGAAAGAGATTTTAAAAATTGGCAAAATTTTGCAAATTGGATCAAGGCTCTTTGTTTTCTGGGATGTGGATTAACAAAGAGTATAAACATGAAGATAATGTGAAGCTCTTTGATGTTAAAAGTTAATGGATGGTTATTATAAAGTGAAGGAGCGTGAGAAAGTATGAGAGTACTTTTTGAAAAACGAAATATCTTCACGGATCAACGTCCTCTTTCTACTACTTGACTTTTTGCTTGGAAGCTTGCACGTTGCAAGTGCAGTCATGGTGCATTGGTCTATATCTGACACGATATCTGTCTGTGTCGTATAAACGACAAACGACGATTCCAGAGTAGCTGCTGCTTCGTCGTCAACCACCCGAGGTCATGCGTGACATGAGGATATATAAAACACCAAACAATAGACTGTCCATCCAAAATGTAACACAAGAGGCTTTAGGTCAAAAGCTTCCCTTTGAGTCTCTCATTCTCTCAGAAAATAGAGAATTCCTTATTCTACCTGCCAAATAAACAGACGTTATTATTAATAAAAAGCACTGTATTCAAATATTAAAAAATAACAATTCAATTTTGTCAAAATTGGGCCATAGTTTTTAATGTAAAACCAGTCATTCATCCAACTTGGTTTTTATTCATTTTTCTTTTATTCAACTTCGTTTTCTTTCATTTTTGCTTTTGTTCAACTTCGTTTTTATTTCATTTTTGTTTTTATTCAACTTCGTTTATAATTAATTCCCTTTTTGTTCAACTTCATTTTTGAATTTCGTTTTTATTCAACTTCGTTTTTATTTAATTTTGTTTTTGTTCAACTTCCTTTTCGTTTAATTTTGTCTTTGTTCAACATTGTTTTTTGTAAATAAAAAAATTGTTCCAGAAATTTCGTTCAATTCAATCAAATTACAAAATTTTTCAAAATCTTTAAATATCTCATTTAAAAATAAACCTTGGAATTTTTAAATTTAGCTTCGTTTTTATGACGCTTAAATTCGCAACGCTTTTCTTTTCTTTCTTTTCTTTTCTTCTTTTTCAAAAAAAAATGAAATTTAAAACCCCAATAAACTTTATCTTATATATTAATTATAATCTTATGCAACAGTCAATTATTAATTCTACTTATTTTATTTTTATTTTCCTAAAATGAAAATTACAAAATCAATTTAGAAACTAATTTACAAAACTAAATTGAAAATTCTCTTGGAATTTCAACAATAGAATTTCGTTTTATACTTAGAAAATAAACGACAAGAAATTCATAAAAGAATTTTAGAAAATGGTTGAAAATTGTAACATGAAACAGAGTATAAAACTTTGTTTCATTCGTAAATAAATCCATTCATAAATAATCAGTTCGTAAATAAATTCTTTCGCAAATAAATAAATAACTAAAGATTCAGAGAATAAGTTCAAATAAAAAATCATCTTTAAAAAACAGTGGAGATAATTTTTGAAATCTTAGTTTAAAAATTCCGAGTCCTATTCCTTAAGGAAATTTAGAAAACTAATTTAAAAACTAATTTGGAGACTGATTTGGAAACTAATATAGAAACTAATATGGAAACTAATAGAGAAACTAATATTCAAACAAATCTAGAAATTAATGTACAAACTGATTTAAAAAGTTCATTAAGTTTTTGCGAATAGAAATTCGTTTAGAAAAGATGAAACAAAGATTTAAAAAACAAACCCAATGAAAAAATTCTAATTGAGAAATTGCTCGAATAAATCAAAATGGTTTTAAAATTTAATTTTGATTTGGAATGCCAATTCAGTTTTACATTCGACGATAAAAGTTTAAAAAATTCAAGGCGAAAAATGCAAAATATTTCATCTTCGAAAAGCAGAATAAAAATAAATCTTGGAGTTTATAAATTTAGCTTCTTTTTTATGACGCTGAAATTCGCAGCATTTTTTTTTCATCAACGAAGTAGGCAAAAAATAAATAATTAAAGAAATAATAATAATATAGTAATAATAATAAAGAAATATTAATAAAGCAACGATAATAAAGTAATAATAATAAAGTAATAATATTAAAATTAATAAAAGTAATAATATTAAAATTAATAAAAGTTATAATATTAAAATTAATAAAACTAATAATATTAAAATTATTAAAAGTAATAATTATAAAAAAAGTATATAATAATAAATAATTACAAATAAACCATTTTTTCGTCATTCAAGAAAAGTTACGAATCTTATTATTTTGAGCTAAAGTTCTTTTTTCTAAAATTTCATTAAATTTTCTGTTTTCTATTTCAATAACAATTTATTTTCGTTTTGTTCTTCATAGAGGAAGTTCTGTTTCTTTAAATCCCTGTTCATCTAATTGCCGAACTTGAATTATTCAAAGATTCTTCAATAAAATCAATCACACTTTTATCCTTGAGATTGAGTTTAAATTTGTGCCTGTCAAGCGTAAATGTTTTTGGTGATCATTTTGTATTAATAGAAGTTGATTTTCTGATCAAAGTTTCTCAAGAGCCATGATTCATTAAACTGAATAATTTCGAGAATAAGAAACAGAAAGATTGATTTTGATTTGATACATTTATGAATTTAAAATATTTCCCCTCAGGTGAATATTAATATTCAATTAAAAATTCAGTTTTGGAATTAAAAAAAAAAAATAAATTGAAACAGAGACAAATAATTCATATTAGGTATTTAGAAATTATAAATGTATTGAATAATTCAGATCAGAAATTCGACGCAAAAAAATAAGGTAAATTAGACTAACATAAACTGAAAGAATTGAAATTGAAAAGAATTGAAACAGATTGAAAGAAAATTAATTGGAAAATTTTTTGAACTGTTTGAATAATAAAACAATTTAAATAACTGAAACTTGAATAATTAAATTTAAAATTAGTGTAAACATGAAAATGTTTGTATTTTTGTTTTTTTTTGTTTTTGTTTTTGAATAAATAATTGAGCTCATCTAAATAAATCCAATTCGAAAATAATGATTATAAAATATTATAAAAACAACTTTTGATTTAAAATTTAAAGCAAAATCGCGGATATTTGTTTTAATTTTCAGAGAGATGTTAAGACTTTTAAAATAAGTGCCATTCAAAGCCAGCGATAGATATATGCTGGATGAAACAACATTGCCATAGTATGAGATGTTAAATATGGAAATGAGATCAAATAGGGCTTGATTGTATATTGGAAGAGAAGCTGAATACACAGATGGATCATAAATTATGTTATTACCTTAATTAAAGGATTAATCGCATAGAACTTTGTGGCTAATTTCACTATAATAATTGTAATTGTGCATTTCTCGCATTAAGAAAATAATAAAATTTAAATTAAATTTATAAATTTATAAATTCATAAAATAAAAAATCCGTAATATTTCTCTGTAAATAGATTTCAATTAAAACGATTGAATTCTATTCGTCGATTTTTAATTCACTGTTGCATTAAAAGATGTTTTTTTATCTTTTCCAAACGAGGGCAGATTTTTCAAATCGTTTTACGTCTTTTAATAATAAATTTTTTAAATTTCAATTTCAAATTTAAATTAATTTTGATTTCATAAATTAAATTCATTTCGTTTTCATAAATTAAATTAAATAACTATATAAAACAAAATATTTAATAAATTAAATAAAATTCATTTTGATTCCTACAAGAACTGAGATCAGATTTTATTTTAAATCCTCACAAAACGATTTACCCAGGCAAAATGAGATTTAATTTTAAATTCTCACCAAAATTTTTATCTAGACAAAGTGAGATTTTAAATTCTCACAAAAATTTGTATCCAGGCTGAAAATCTTTGAATAACGATATCTCTCGTCAAATATTAGAATCTTTGGCAAAAGGCTTTATTCAAAGATTTTCATTTGGATATTTTTGATGGTTAAAAAAGAAGTGATTTTTCAACGTCAAGGACTGCTTTTGGCCCTTTGGCTACAATATTTCGACTCAAAGAGAAGCTTCGAGTTTTATCGGAATAAATGGAACGCACCAATGCACAGAGCTGGGATGTTTGAATCACTTTTTAGATTAACTAGACTTTTTTCAAAATAAATTCCCTTATCACTGTTGTTTTTCAAATCACCCATATAATCTCTAAAGATTACTAATATCTGATTTAAATGCCCGCACTCATTACGCTTCAGTCCAATAATAATTAATCTTCCAAATTATCGACTAATCGACAAATCATTCCAAAAGTATGAATTTTTTCAAATAGTCATTGTTTAGTTATAGTATAGTTTTTCTAATATAACGAATATGTTATGTGATTATATCACACAATTCAATATAAACATCTTATTTTATATAAAAAATACTTATTTGAAGAAAAGAAAATTTACATTTAAATTTAAAATTTGTTTCATTCATCTGCAATCACTTTTTAGGGAAAATATTTGTTTGCGGATAATTTGCAAATGAAAGTTGAAATTCAATTAGAAATTCCTGGAGTAATCTGGATCTTGAGGACACTTGGAACTAAATATATTCTCCGATTAACCTGAATCACGTGGAAGCTTTCATTCGACGAGGGTGTTCTTTTATACTCCAAGGGTTCTCTTCTTATCTTAAAACTCAAACCAACCCTTGATCTTATCCAGGAACCAAACGATTCTAAAGTAACCCATCATGTAAATATTCCGAAATCGGCTGCATTACAAAAAGTTAAAATTTCAAAATACAAATTCAAATTTCAAAATCCAATATTCTTTGGAATCAAAAACTTCAAATAAACAAAATATTGTACAGAAAACGGCATAGAAAATTGAAAAGAAAATTGTACAAAAATGTTACAGAAAATTGTATACAAAAAATTAAATACTATAATTCCCTTCCGAAATATTATTGTAAAAAAATTAAGATTATACAGAAAATTGCACAAGAAATTGTACATAAAAATGCGAAAAAAACGGTGCAAAAAATCAAAGCAAAACTGTAACAGCCACCACAATGAAATTTAAAAATCGCCCAAGTTTTTCGCCTCAAATATTGAAAATTCCAGATTCACTTGAAAAACCAAGAGTAGAAATATGGCTTAAAAATATCCCAGATAATATTTAAGCCGAAGAGAGATCTTTGAAAACAAATCCTTTGACTGGAATGGCAACGTAGAACAGAGTATGGATTGAATTCGAGTCGTTAAATGCAATTACAGGAAATCGTGAAATTACATTTGATGTTCACCGCATTGAATTTGTAGCTTTGAAACTAGTCATGGTAGCATTCTTCGAGCTCAGTGGTTTAAGATGAAAACCCTTTACTTTGAGGATCAGTTGTGAAAGCAAACCGTACATTTGCCCAAACGAAACCAAATGTGGCGTTGTTCTCTCTCTATCTCTCTCTCTATCTCTGTTATTATAAGGATTATAATGTATATTTTCTGACAGGGATGAATTGTGTCTCTGAACTCTCAGGTAGCGGATTAAACCTAAAGATTCACCGTGAAGTAGACGAATCTCCTAGAACAGGAAAAGTAAACATCAGACAGTTGAAGAAACACAGAAAACCAAAATCAGCATTGAAAACAGTTACGGATAATATTGTTACATGAATCGCAAAGCTTTCCGTTCCGAAAAATTTCAAATTCAATCTCAGGCAAGAAAAACAGTTCTCCTTTAATTCACCGGAAAAGTAAAGTTGCAATTTTGTAACATTTGACACGAATTGTTGTTTTATTTTCTCGTATTTTTGACACTTTGATTTTAATTGGTGAAAAATAATTTTGATTTTATTTATTCTTTTAAAATTTTATGATTATGATTATTAATAAGATTATCATTATTTAGTGCCCTAAATTTAAAAATCAAATGCGCAGAAAGTCGAAAAAGGAAAGAAAGATTACATAGAAAATAAGAAGGATCTCGAAAAATATTGCTACACGCTTCTGCAAATCCTTTGGTTTTTTATTACAAAGTGAAATTCAATCTCGAAACGAAAAAAAATGCAAAATTTAATACGAATCTGGTAAAGACGCCGAAGTAGTTAAAACTAAAGTGCTCACATCTAAAAAAGAACTGTCCTTAAGTCTTTTTAAGAAAGTAAAACATTTGTCTAAATTTAAAATGTTTGGATTTAGTTAAGTTAAATGAAATTAAATAAAATAAAAAAAACAATAAAATGTAAATATAGTAAAATTCCAATTATCCGGAACAATCAGACTCGATCCGAATAATCGGAATTGACATAAAAAATTATATATTTTGTGAAATAATACATCAATAAAAATTTTAAAATCACTTTAATTATTCTGCAATGAATCAATTTTGATTAAATTTGTAACTTTAATGAAAAAAATTCTATAAATATAAATAAATATAAATAAATATAAATAATAAAATAAATTATGCTTTACTGAAATAATAGTTGAGTTTCAATTAGAATTCTAAAATTGCAATCAATTTTTCACAAAAAGAAAAAAGAAAAGCTCTGAATCTAAAAAAAGAAGCGAGAGTTATAATTCAACACAGAACTGACATAAAGCTCTCGTTTAATTTCTCTTTTGCTTTATGTGCTTAAATTTTCAAACCTAACAGAATATGAGAATTCACAAGAAATACATTATTTATAATCGTAAAGCTTGGATGGTTTTCTCTTCTTTTTTGAAGATTTTCAAAGAGAAAGGTGATTTACTATTCAGTTTTATTGGCTCACCTCTTAAGGGAAATCTTTTTCGGTTTTTACGCCAAATTCCGAATTCTACCTTGTTAAGTTTTAAAGAGCCTCAAGCGTTTGCAATTTCGAAATTTATCTTTACGAGTTTTATCATAAAAAAACTTGCATCGGCAACACACATCAGAGGATCCATTACCGTAAGTAAATTCAATCATTTATTTAAGAAATAGCTTCAGAAGCTTCGATCCCTTTTGCCGAAAATTCTCCGGATGAATAATTATGTAATAAATGGGTTGCATAAGTAATAATATAATAATAATAAAAATAATAATAATAAAAATAAAATAATAATAATAGTAGGAATAATAATATATCATGCAAAAATAGTAATTCTGATTAATTGAATTAAATTGTGAAATTTCGTTCTACAATTTAAAATTGGTTTGCAAAAATTAATGATTGGTTTTAAAAAACGAATTTGCAAAGTTAAAGCGGTTATTTTTAATTTTAGTTAAAAGAATTTGCCTCGTGGATGAAATGATTAGAGTTAAGGAAATGTATACGACTGTTAATTAAATTCACAAAGACTTCTTTCTGCTAGTGAAACGCATAACGATAAGAAGTCTGAAAGAAGAAACTAATTATTCAACGAGAAATAAGATCAATTGATAAGGGAGCAAGATTTGCTATTTCTACGTTTTTTGTTACAAAAGTTTTTTGCAAGGTTTTTTGCTTACAGAAGACAATTATTTTCATGATAAGCATATAGTTCTAGTGTCCGTTAATTCATTTAATAAAGCACTGAATTCAAAAAAAATATTTGTTATTCATAAAAAGAAATAGAATTTTAGACTTATAAAATTTGAACAAAAAAGAACAAAGTAAAAGAAATACCAAAACAAAAAAATAACAACACGTAAAAGAAATACCAAAAATACGCACCAAAAAACAAATAAAAGAAAACAAAAAGAAACGAAAAAAAAAACAAAAACAAAACGAAAAACAAAATAAAACCAAAACTTTATTAATAAAAATGTGACAATACGTGACAGAACAAATAATTTACGATTAAAGTTTACTCTATTTTTCTCTTCCCGCAATACTGAAAGTTAATTATAAAACCAATGTGTGATAATTTAAATTGTTTTTAAATAAACCACGCATTACGTTTTCATTGTTTTATCACGTTTTTAATAAGTAGTCGGAATAATAATTGAAAAACAAATTTCTAAATTATTTTAAATTTGCAGCAGGTATTTTGAAAAACAAAAAGTTGAAACTACTTGGGAAAAAGAGATTGCTTTTAGTATTCTCTAAAGTAGGTAAAGTATATTTATTACAGTAAAGTTCTTTTTATTCACGAAACGATTTTCCTTCTCCTTAAGGACTTACGGCGTCTATTGAAAAAAAGTATTGAGAAACGATTATCAGGAATTCTAACAATATTACTCAAAGGTGTTTTGTAAAGATTTTTAGCTTTTTTAAAGTTTCTCTAAAGCATTTGAATTCTCAACGATTCGTAAAATATTTACTGCAATATTTATTACTCTTTTTAACTTTTTATATTTAAATTATTCAAATTACGAATAATGATTCACTACCTCTTTTATTGCAAAACAACAACGATAATAAATACAAAAATAAATAAAATAAAATAAATAAATAGAGAATAATAATAACTGTAATAGTAATAATAATAATAATAATAATAATATTTTTTCCTCTCCTTCACTTGTTTTGTAAAAAAAATAAAAAAATAATAATAGTTTTAATTAAATAATTTTTTAACTAGACATTTTTTACAAAAAGGAATCCTTTTCGGGAATTTTTTAAAAAATGGAAGCTTATTTAAATCGAGAACAAAATCCTACTATCAAACTAAATTTAAAAGAAAATCCGCCACTGTAGAAAATTCTAAAACGAAGTTAAATTAATTGCAATTCTTCAAATACGTTTAAACTGAAAATTCTCGACTCTATTGAAATCCAGAAGAAAAATGAATAACTAAAATTGAAAACAAAAGGAAAAAATTTGATAGAAGTTGTTGAAATTAAGAAAAAATGCAGAAATGTATTTAAATTGAAAGTAATATTCTAAAAATGTCCTTTCTAAACATAAGAAAACATTCTAAATAATAAGAAAATTCTTTTTAAAATAAAAGCAAAGTTGCGACTAAAGCAACAAAGTCGACAAATTTACCTAAGCGTAGAAAATAATCCGCAAATTTACATAAACCGTAAACAGAGTCTCCAAACTTACCGAAATCGTAAATAAAATTTTCAAATACGTGAAAACAAATTATTATTATTATCATTATTTATTTATTATTTTAAATTGCGAATAAAATCTACAAAATCATTGGAATTAAAAATAGATTTCAAAAATGTACTCAATTACTTCAAAAAATGTACTAAACTATGAAATGCACTCTAAAAAATGTGTTTTAATTGAAAACGAGCTTTATACATTCACGTGAAATCGAAAAAATGCGATTTACAGAAATTGAAAAAAGATTTACATGAAAAGAAATAAATGTACAAAAATAAATGTACAAAAAAATACATGTACAAACAATATACATGTACAAAAAAAATACATGAACAAAAGAAAATAAATATACAAAAAAGTACATGTACAAACAAAATAAATGTACAAAAAAATAAATGAACATAAGATCGGAAAGAAATGTACATAATATCGAAATTCTATTTAAATTGAAAATAAAATCTAAAAACTTACGCAACTGGAGAACAAAATCTAAACATTTACTTGAGCAGACAAGAAACAAATGCATCCTAATTCGAAAAATGCAAAATTTGCAAATACCAAATCTTTCAAACCAAAAAATGCAATTAACTACCAATTTTAGTCTCCCTAGATTCGAACAATATTTCTATCAACGAAAACATTTCCAAAAAAAATGTACCCGCACGGAAAAAATATTTAAACTTGAATTTAAAAAAAAGCAAAAAATTTAAACTAGAATTTAAAAAAGCTAATAAAACTTAAAATTCAATAAAAAAAAGCTGTCAAAACATTTTCTCTATTTTTTACAAAAATGATCATAAAACACGAATTGCAAAAGAAAGTGGGAGATTTGAGCGGAGTTTGTGGACGCGTGTCTCCATCAGGCGAGATGTCCCTTCGCCTCTTGTTGCAGGATTCGCCAAAAGGGTTGTAAAAAATTGCAAAAAATCACGATAACAACAAATCACACAACTTCCTGGTGGAGGGCCCGGTGCGGGGCGGGTCTTCGGGCAGAAAATCAATGAAAACAGCACCGTAGAAACGCGCTCCAGGTACTCTAGTAAACAGCAGATTGCGTCTCATCCTCAGGAGTTTACAGAAAAAAAGTTGTGTCCTGGCTCTTGTGTTTTTTGGCGGTCACAGGCGTCTGATTTGAATCGCGGCTGCGATTTGAAAGTACGTGTTTTTGAATACGTACCTCGCGCGCTTAAGAAGAGATAGTCGAACTTGAAGGCGCAGACTAGGAGCGAACCGATGCAAAAGGCGAAAGACGACTGGCGCTGTATTTCCAGGAGCAGTTCGATGCCGCCTCTTGCTCTGTGTTATTGCTGCTTGAGATGAGATTACGAGGGATCTATGGTGGTGGTGGCGGCGTCGACGACGACGATAGCGATGACGATGGTGATGCTGATATGGTGGTGGTGCACGAATCGTGCAACGCGGCTGCGCTAGACTCACTGAAATCCAACATCCGACCTACGACCTGGGTGGCAAGTCTCTCCCAATTTAAGCGCGAGAATTCCTTTCCATTCCTGCGGACTCCCTACAAAAATATTGTCTTATCAGTAAAAAAAATCTCGGGAAATTGGTAAACATTTTTATTCCCGAAAAAAAAGATTGAAAAATAAGCTTGAGAAAATTTAATTTTAAAATTGAAGAAGAGAGAGAAGAAAAATTATTTGAAACTTCGGAAGAAAAAGAAAAATAAAGAATGAGGATTTTCCGTTTCGAAAAGAAGTTGATCAATTAACGGACGTTTTTTGGATATATAAATATTTTTGGAAAAATAATTTTCAACATTTTAGGAAAATAGGATAATTTTGTATTTTTACGTTCTCGTCAATAATGAGAGTGTATTTAGAATTGGTAACCGTTGTTTTCAAAAAGAAATTGAAAAATAAGTTTGAGAAGAATTTAATTTTAAAATTGAAGAAGAGAATGAAGAGAAGAAAAATAAAGAATGATGATTTTTGAATTTGAACATTTTGGAAGATATGATTTTACAAATTTTAAAAATAATATTATTTTAAGTATATTGAGAAAATAATATATCCTTTAATTTTTTAAAAGTAAATTTAGATTTTCTTTTGATATAACTTTAATTTTCGATAAAAACATGTTTTTCAATTGATAAGAATTTCGGTTTTTCAATCAAATCACGCTTTAATTAAATTATCGAGAGTTTAATCAATTGAACAAAAATAAAACAAGTCAATTAAATTCTCTTTTGGTATAACTTTAATTATTGTTAAACACGTTTTCCGATTGATAAGATTTTCGAGTTTTTAGTCAAATCACGCTTTAAATTACCGAGATTTTAATCAATTGAACAAAATAAAACATATCATTTAAATATTCTTTTGATAGGTATAACTTTAATTATTGTTAAACACGTTTTTCGATTGATAAGATTTTCGAGTTTTTAATCAAATCACGCTTTAATTACCGAGAATTTATTCAATGTTAAAATAAAACAATTATAGTCATCCTTTGGTACAATTTTAATTTTTGTTGATCACGTTTTTCGATTAATAAGAATTTCGATTTTTTAATCAAATCACACTTCAAATTTAGTTTAATCAATTGAATAAAAATAATACATGCAAATTATAATTATAATTATAATCACCTCAATTTTTAATCCACACGAACTTCTAATTAACCAAATTTTTATCAATGTTCAATTAAAAATTTCTACAAATTTAATTTTTCTTTCTTATTTTCAAGCCAGGTTTCCAATTCCAATTATTTTAGATCTGCATTGTTTATAAACACAAAATTATCTGAATTGCAATCTCTTTCAGTTTTCGATCGATGCAAAATTCCAACTATTCGAGTTTTTATCGATTCAAAGTTCCAGTAAACAAAATATGAATTTATTCTACTTTTGAATTAGTCCAGACTGAATTATAATTTGATCAATTGTTCAAATTGTAAACATATCCAAACGACAGTAAACTTTCGAGAAAGTTTGAAAAAATCCCGGCATTGATAATATTGTCTTTCGATGAGTCTTAGCGAAATACGAGGCGAAATAAAGTTTCATTTCGATGAGAATTTTACTTATAACTTCTGAAAAGTGAGAAAAGAAAACTTTTTAATAACATTTTTCAAAATTAATATTTCTGGAATTATAAACATTTTTTAGGAGATTAATTTTTATGAAAATAAATAATAATAGATTATTAATATAATAATAAATAAAATTTTATAATAATAATAAATTTTGATAATAAATAAAAATCCTATGAATGAAATCTTATGAAATGAAGAAAAAAATAAGAATATCAAATGATTATAATGTATTAATGAAATTTTATGCATTATAATGCAAATAATACTCACTAGATGTTTGAAAAATGAAACCACACGAAGCAAAAAATTACGCATTTTCATCTCTCGTTTCTTGCAATAAAAAAAGAATTTGATTCTTTCAGAGCATAAAATCTGAAAGAAATATTTTTCAAACCTTTCATTAAAAATAATCACCTTCATTCAGAACGCCAAAAAAAACAAAATCATTACTTTCCCTTTGAAAAAATATGCCCTTTTTCTTTTCTAGATTCTACGACAAAGTCGCTGTAATTTTGTCCTTGTGATTGAAGAAAATTAAAATGTTTTGATGCACGAATTCGCTAATTTACTGTAGTTGCTCTCGGATGATTTGTGATACAATTTTCAAGGTAGGACCGCCTGTCGGGATATAATGAGTGATTTTCTTTTTTGTTTCAACATTTTCTAGATCCATTAAACTTTTTTTATCTCTGCAGTTTCCCTTATTTTTCAAACAGAATCGATTCTACGAGTACCTTTAGAATGTTGAGTTTTCCTTATGGAGTTGGTCTCGATTAAAGGTCACGTTACCCAACGTTCTTCGATCTTCTCGGAACCTATCAAACCTCCTTTAAACCAGACAAATGTGAAAACGTTCACTTCTTTCTTTAATTGCTTCTGAGGGCGGAAGGCATTCGTTTATTACCAATTACAGTCACGTAAATTTACCAATCTTGATATCCATTTAAACTTGTGCCTTTAAATTAAAAAGATCTGTGTTACTTTTATTTATTTAATGACCACTTTCTGTCACAATGTAGATTATTTAAGCAAATTGAAGTTAATTGAAATTACAAAAAGTATCCTGGTTTTCGGTATTTTTTATAAAATGTTACCTAAAAAAATAAATAAAATTGAATAAAATAAATAATAAATAAAAATGAAATAATAAATAAAAATAATATAATATATAAAAATAGAATAAAAAATGTTCTTTGTTATTTTATTTATTTAATACATTTAATGTAAATTAAATATATTTATATTTAATTTTTACATTTATACATTTAATGTATAAATAAATAAAATGTTACTGGATCTGACACAAACTTTAGTTTGTTCAAATACCAATGTTGTAAATTTTGATTTTAATCGACACATTAAAATTTTAGTAGACAAATCGTACTTGACAAATCAAAATTTTAATTGGCAAATCAAATTTAATTGACAAATCAATATTTTCATAGATAAATCAATATTTTAATCTACACATCAACATTTTAATCTACAAATCAACATTCTAATTGACAAAACAAAATTTGAGACAAGCGAACGCAAATAGCGATAAACAATTAATAATTATACAAGGGAATTTATATTATTGTAATTTTTTCCAACTTAGGATAAAATAGAAAAAGACAGTGAAATAAAATGAAAATTACTTACGTTTATGTTTCAAAATCGAAGCGTGTATTTGTATTTTCAATTATTCCGAATCCTTATAAAGCAAAATGTAGTTTATTTAAATTTTAAAAGCTTTTGTTTTTCATTTTTCCAGTTGCATTTTTGAAATGAGTTATTGAATTGGTCCAGTTCTGAATTGATTCGAATTTGTTCATTTTTCAACTAATTTCAAACTCAAATATTTTCCACTCGAATTATTATTTTTTGAAGCATCTCATTTATATTTATTACAATTTTTAGTCGATCTAGTTTGTAATTATTCCAGATTTAATTATTTCATTTTCATCATTTCGTTTCCACTATTTTATTTCTATCATTTTACTTTCATTATTTCATTTTCATCATTTCATCTTCATCATTTCATTTTACTTATTTTATTTCTATCATTTCATTTTCTTCATTTCATCTTCATCATTTCATTTTCATTTTTATTATGTATTTCATTTTCATCAATTCATTTTCATTTCCATTTTTAATAAATTTCATTTTCGTTTTTATTATTTCATTTTCTTCATTTTATCAGAATTATTTCATTTTCTTGGCTCAATTCAAATTTCAATTTCTTATTCTGACTCCGAGTTTCAATTAATCGTAATTTCAAATCGTTTTAAATCCAACATCAAGTCCTTTGTTTCAAATAATTTAATAGTAACATTTCAATTGTATTTAAACTAATTTAAAATTATTTACATTCTTTATCAAGAGATTGTTGAAATTATTCAAGTTTAAATAATTTATAATTTTCCTTTCTGGCAGTTTTCAATTTATTCATATTTTCGTGATCCATATTTCGAGTGACACATTTATTCAAATCCAATCAATAAAAGCTGATCTTAATTAATTCAAACTTCAAGTCCAAATTTCTATCACTCCAACGTTGATTTTTCTAATTTCCATTCAAATTTTAGTTTCTAAAAAATCTACTCGAAATTCAATTTACTCTCACATTCACAATTCTTTTTTGCATCAGGCTCGTTTCTTTTCCACACTGCAACTAAATAAATACAAATTCCCAAATAATTCAAATGGTTTCAAAATTATTGCCGGTTTTTATAATTGCCTGTTTTTTCTTAAATAAATTAAAATCCACTTGATCCGAATAAGAAAAAAAGGTCTTAATACGAGAAAATTGATGTCAAGCGGATTTTGATAATTAATGGATTCATTAATATTCCTTAGGAGCTATTGTTGAGTCGGTAGATTCAAGATGTGAGTAGTTTTAAATAGTTGACTGTTTAATATCTTGAATGCACGAAGAATGAAGTTTATCTAGCTTTCCACACGTATGACTTGAAATGACCTGTAATTATAGCTCAATTGCCAGTTCAAGTACCAGTTATTCACACTTTCAGTTCTATATAGAGAACATCCAGCTAAACATGTACTCTGTTAAAAATTTACGATATTAGCATCCATTTATTACAAGTAGAGAAGGTTATTGAACCAACGAGAATGAGTTGTAAAGACCATTTAACCCTTGAACTTCCCCTATATAACACTTGTATCTACGGAGATAAATTTCATTTTAATTAATCATCACTTTTCAAGTCAAACTATAGCTTTTGTGTGTTGCTAGAATCATTTAAGATTTAATTAGCAGTCTCCCTGGTGTGAAACGCATCTCGAAATTAAAGCAAACTCCGACCTTTTCTAAAGCCTCTCAAGTGCTTCATTAAAAAACAATGTCTCATTTAAATTTGTAATCAAAACAAAATCATTCTAGGGCTGCTACAAAAAACTCCTTTCACAATTCCATCACTTCCACGGCCAATTTTTTATCATTTTTAGACTTTCGCAAAAATTTTCATTGTTCTTCGTGGCATCTAAAACAGGAATTACAAACAGGATAATTAAAATCAAGTAGTTTTCAAAATTTAGTTTTAAAAATTTAAATGTAGTGTTATAAATTTAAAAATGGTTTTAAAAATGTAAATTTACTTTTAAAATGTAAAAAATTGCATTAAATGGAAATTTGTTTATAAAAGAAAAACTTTGAAAAATACAATTACCAAAAAATAGAGAATATTTCCAAGTTGTGTATTCTGTCTTCTTTCCTCTCTGTGTGTATTTCTGAGGTGATAAGATACCTGAAACATCTATCTAAAATAACAAAACCTAGAATCGAAAGTCAATAGATTTCTAATCTAATCAAATTCAGAATCTATTAAAAGACTTAAAAATCTTGCTGGACACGGACTTTTTTCTATTTTATCACATTTAATCAGTCAACTGTCATAAACCTGCAAATAAAATTAATTATAAAACAAATTCTAAATCTGCTAAATTGTTTAATAATCGTTAAACTCTAATTATCAATCATTTAACTGATTTCGGTATTACAAAATTGCAATCATTAAATTTTTGTAGTAAAAATTTGTTACTAAACTACTAAATTTCAAATTAATTCATTAATAAAATTAATTTTACTATTTTTTACTAAAATTCTTTTTAAATAAATTATTAGAAGTGATTAGTTTCTTAAAGAATAGTTTTTTTTATTAAGTAAAACGTATTATTTTTTTATAAAGTAAATCGGACTAGTTTTTATTAAATAAATTGGATTAGTTTTTTAAGGAGTAAATCGGATTAGTTTTAAATTAAGTAAATCGAAATAGATTTTATTAACTAAATGAGTAGATTGTATTTTTTGATCTACATTACTAGTTTTGTTTAATTATTGTTAGTTATATTGCTAGATTGAATGAGTTTTCTCAAGCTAAATTATTAGATTAGATTTTTTACAACTTAATTAACGGATTGAATTTTTTCAGTTGAATCACTAGATTAAATTAGTTTTTTATTAGCTAAATTGCTAGATTGGGTTAGTTATTATTGGCTGAATTAATAGATTGGATTAGTTATTAAATAAATTACTAGATTAGGTAAGTTATTACTAAACGAATCTGATATTTAATTATTAATAAATAAGAACAATAATTAATATTAAGAATATTCATTAATTAATCAATGATTACTTAATTATTAATAGACAAATCTAATAATGATTTATAAATAAATATAATAGAATGTTCAATAAAAATGTTTAACGTCCGGGCAATGCGCTTTTATACAACTTTAACAATAACAAAATAATAATTATTAAAAGATGAATCTAATAATTATTAAAAGATAAATCTAATGATTATTAAAAGATAATTCCAATGATTATTGAAAGAAATATACAACGATTATTGAAAGTAAAATCTAAAAATTAATCAAAGAGAAATCTAATAACAATTCAAAGAAAAATCTAATAATTATTAAAAGATAAAAATAATAATTATTAATAGAAAAATCAAATAATTATTAATAGAACAGTCAAATAATTATAATAGAAGCATTTAATAATCTTCAACAGGAAAATCTAATAATAATCAATAGATGAATCTAGCAATTATTAACACCAATCTAGTACTTAATTACAAACACACAAATAAGACCCTTCATTATTAAAAACCAAATCAAACCAAATCTCATAAACATAAAAATAACTAGTATAAAAAAGCTCAATATTCTTGCTAAATAAATACATATTCATTTTCCAACATTGAGATTCGTGTTCATTTGGTAAGAGGAGTCAGAAATGTGTGAGGATTTGCTCCATTTTCCGTGGACTATTATCAAGATTAATCGATAACTTGGAATAAAATTTCATCCATGAGTACGTATTATGGTCCTCTGTAGGTTACTGGGTATGATAAAAGTTCTAATAATAAGAGCCACGCGGTCATATGAACATTGTGCTCGATGCGCAACAGCTGTTAAGAACGATACTCCCGCTCAGCGAAGGAAATCACGGTTTCATTTAACACAATTAAAGGGAATCATGTCCACCAAGTTGGATAACATCCCTCATTGCCTCGCTGACTAAGCCACAACTAACTTGACTGACGCAGAACGTAATGCAGTTTTTATTTTGGCTTCGAAACTCGTACATGAGCTCACACACGATACCATTTTTCCTCTACACTTGAATCAAATGTCTGTTTAGTAATTGCGAAGGAAATGAGATCAAGTTTAAGTGATTGCCAGCATCACCCAAAGAGGGTAGACATGCCATCATCGCCTGGCAAAAATATTCTACGTTCTATAAAATCACATCCACCAAAATCCACGAAAAAACTCCACCAAAATTCGAAGTATCTGCAAAAAAAACTCGGCAAAAATTTAAAGTAACTGCAAACAGAAAGTTGAATAAAATTTCAACTTTCTGCAAAAAAACTACATCAAAATTTAAAATATCTGCAAACGAACTCGATCAAAATTTGAAGTATCTGCGAAAAATCTCGAAGAAAATTTTAAGTATCTGTAAAATAAAATTTAACAATTAATCAAACAATAATATACGATAAAAATGTTCCTTTTCAGAAAATTGGATATCTCAATTGAATTTAGAATCGCTGGCAATAAAATTTAGATATTTAGACAAATGAAGAATAAATCTAGTGTTTAAACTGATAAGAAAATTATTAAAAATATTTTCTTGTATTTAAAATTGATGGATATTTGTTTGATTGTTTCTGCATTCAAATATAAGTCCTTGAAAAGCTGAAAAATTTCAAATAATAGCTGAAGAAAAATAATTTTTCAACTACTACTAATTTTTTTAAAAACTTCTAACTTTTGTAATTACAAAAAATTATTTTCTTTAATTCTGGAAGAGAAGATTTTCAATTTTTTTTTGGTGATTAATATTATTTACTTTAAGAAATTTCAGTTACTTTAAAACTAGATAATTTTGATTTTCTTGTTAGTGTAGTTTTTCAAAAACTTATTAAAAGTATTTTAATTAATAATAACTAAAATAAAACTAATAACTAAAATAAAACTAATAACTAAAATAAAAGTAATAACTAAAATAAAACTAATAACTAGAATAAAACTAATAACTAAAATAAAAATAGTAACTAAAATAAAACCAATATCAAAAATTAAATACTGATACTACTTTTAGTCTGAAACTTTGACACTACTTTTGTACGTAACAATAAAATATTAGTTATAATAGTAAAATTAAAATTAGCACATTAATGCTACTAAAATATTTTTAGAATTTTTAGTAACGTTAACAAAAACATGGTGACATTTATTTATTAAACATTACTAAAAGATTATCCAATTTCTTAGTAACGTTAGCATCACTACATTAATGTTGATAAAAAATTCTGCAATTTTTTATTAACATTAATATTCACACTCATTTAATAATAAAAACTTCGCACAAATTAAAATAATTAAATTTTAATTAAAATTAATTTCATTTCAATTTGAAAATATTGAACTCAATATTCAATTCGAAAGTATTGAACTCAATATTTAGTTCGAAAATATTGAACTCAATGTTCAAAACAAAAATATTCAATTTGAATATTAATACATAATATATTAACATTTAAAATATCAATATTAACATATAATATATTAATATTAAAAATATTAATATTTGTATCAATCAGTCAAAATTGACCGAATTTTTAAATCCAGTCCTTAGTCCAAAAATAAACAAATCTGCCTTCAACAGTAAAATAAAATAAAGAAACGAAAATATTTTTAAAACCAAAAATCACAAAATGAAAATTCAAAAATAAGAAAATGGAAAACAAAAAATGTAAAAAAGAAAAAGATTTCTCGAGGGTAAATGAGAAGATCTTTATATACGATTGCATTCAAAAATAAACATTTATTTCAAAATTAATGCTTATGAGCTGTATTCTAAAATCTAAGATCTCTAATACCTACACGACAAGTGTTTGGTAGGTATTTTCTTAAGATTTTTTTTCACGAGCGCATTTTTTCATAAGTTGTGTACAAGTTTTCATAGAACCTTAATGGACTGTTTTTTTTTCTTTTTACTTATTGTGACATGATCTTTATAAGATTATATATACATTAAAAGTGAAGTTTATTCGCTGGGATCTAGTCAATGCGTTTACTCATATTGACACGCAGAAATAACTTTCTTCCACTTCGGAGCTTAAATTAATGATTTACATTTACAACTATTCTTATATATACTAATTTATATATTTATTTATATTTATATATTAAGATCAATTGCTCTCGAAATAAAGAAATTTTAAGACTGAATCATCGATTAAATCGCGAGTGAATAAACTTTTCTATGTTATTTTATATGATAGAGCCCTAAATGTTGATATCACATTCATGGTAAGTGCTGTTAGGTCAATAACATTTAAGTGAGACAAACCTAAGCAGCTTCTTTTGAAGATTGTACCAGTTCCTCGAATGAAGTGTCCAAACATTGTCGCAGCTCTGAGTAACTCACGACTAATACACTTTGTTCGTCCCTCGACATTAGGCATACCTGCAAATCAATTTTTAAATCAATATCATAAATATGAAATACATAAGTTCAAATAAATATCTACATGAATTTGAGCAAATTTAAAAATGAATTTGTACACAAAATTAGGAAAATTTTACAAAAAAACACAAACACAAATTGGAGCAAATTTAATACAGAAATTCTTAAATAATATGGAAGGATGAAAAATAAAAAATTACCTTATCATGAGATCCTGAATCAAGTTTATTCAAACAAGAAACGACGTGAGCCATGTCCAGCCAAGGTTTGTCTTCAGCGGTTACTTGATGAAAAACATAATCTCTAAATAATTTAAGCATATAGCGGTCTCCAGTTTCAGCCCAGGTGGGTTCCATATTAAGTTCAGGCCTTTCATTTATTGTTGCCAGCTTGACAATCAATTTAAACAGTCTTCCGTTTTCCAGTTCCTTGGAAAGTTCATTTTCAAGTACATCTGACCGCAGTTGTGCCGCATCCAACTGCGTGTAAAATCTCGCTCCGATCATTGGCATCAGATCCGTAACGCTTCTCCGTTGTTGATTAGAAAGCAGATATCTTGGGAAAATTAATTTTATTTTTATTAATTTTACTAATTAATCATTAATGCATTAATGCTGCATTAGGTAGCATTAATGAAATGCTACTTAATTATTTCATTAATTTGCAGTTCTTAAATCTTTGAAATATAATGTATTATCTTAAAAACATAATTTATATTCATTAATATTTATATTATATGTTTATGATGAAATTAGTTTTAGATTAAAGGGATCTTGTCCCGTGTGCTTTTCTAAAGAAATGAAGAAATATTATTTTTAAAATACAAACAGAATGAGATTTCGAAGATCGGTGGAGTAGGAACGTGCGACGAGCTCGAGAGAATTTTGCATGTTGTCACGATGGACGGCAAGAAGACTCCGACATGCCAGAGCCAAAACCAACTTCCCTAGAGCTATTAAGTCTTCCTGTTGATAATGTGGTATGAGACCCAAAGGATTCGTTGCATTCCCATCCAGCGTGACGACGTCAGGAACTGCGACACAACTCAAACGAAGATGAGTACGAGAGGTAAGTAAAACTTTGGTAGGATCCAAACACCTGTACGCCAAACCTAAAAATTGAAAAATTTCATTAGCATACTTTCCAGCATTAATTTTAATTCACAGAAATTACTTTTTCTAATCATCCAACTTGGTTAAATTTTGTTAAAAAATTACTTTTTAAAGACCCAGAAAATTAATACTCAAGAAAATGAATACTTAAGAAAATTACTCCTTGAGAAAATTACTATTTAAGAAAACAAATTACCTTTCTGCAGAAAGAATAATCTTTATTTTAAAAAGGATATTTTTTAGAAAAAATTATTTTATTAGAAAGAGTAATCTTTATTTCGAAAAGAATGATCATTATTTAAAAAATAATCTTTGAAAGAACAATTTTTTTTAGAAAAAACAATCCTTTTAGCAAGACTACATTTCTAAAGAAAGATTATTTGTTTCCATCGAAAAAAGTTTTTAAAAAAGCAACACTTCCTTGGTGAGAAAGAAATTAATAAAATATTTCACCTGCTGCGTGAATGACTCGAAGTGCAGCAGTAAGTTGAATGATATAGCTCCAGATGACACTTTCGGGGAGTAAATTATTATGCTGTTGCCTGATGATGGTGTTTTTCGAGTGACTGAAAGACCTCGAAGCATTAGGATCTGAAGAAAACGGATCTGCGAATCCATTCAATTCAGTGGCGGAAAAATGCTTCGTCAGTAGAGTTTCCGAGCCAGGATGGTAGTCGTAAACAAATACCATGGCTGCAATAATTCTAGTTTAGCAAATAAAATAAAGAGAAATTCTAAAAACAAAAACATTTCTCAAATACTGACAATGATCACCAAAGGCCTTGGTAGTGAAGACTTCTCGTAACTGCACCAAATTTGAATGCGCAAGTCGTTTCCACATGTCGACAAGGATCATGCATTTCGTATTACCTAATCTGAAATCTGTAATTTCGTTACTATTAGTACAAAACAAAGATAATTACTTTCAGTGACAAAGATGAAACAAACAATTACAATAAGTGTAAAACAAAGATAATTAAACAAACACAATTACAATAAGTATAAAACAAAAATAATTAAACAAAGACAATAACAATAAGTATAAAACAAAAATAATTAAAGCTAATTACAATAAGTATAAAACAACGATAATTACTATTTGTAACGAGTCCAAAAAATTGACTCAATTTACGTAAATTTTAAGCAACGCAAAAATTCGCAGAGACTCTTTTTAAAAACTGAAATTTACCTTATTTAAACTATTGCTTTTTAATTACCGTGTACTCGTCGTAAACAGTATCTAGTTCCGGTTTTAATGCTAGTTGCTTTGTACGTTGAAGTTTGATACCCAAGAACGGTTGAAGCGGGTTTGTGAATTGGTTCCAAGGGACACAACTCGTGGTAGCTGTCGACTTCGTTTGGTAAATCGGGAAATTGAACTAAATCCGGTTGTTCCAGGGTTAACACATTCTTTTGAAGGATATCATTTCGAAGTGTTTCACTAACGAAATAACTAGAATTTGATTGAGGTGGAGGTGTCGATGGTGCTGATGTACTATTAGACGATGATTTCACCGATTTCACCGGCTGGAGATGAGAAGGAGTTCCCGGATAAACGTACCCAACTTGTGCAGCACCAAGGTTTCCGATCTAAAACATTGATGTAAAATTTTACTCAAATTACTCCAATTTACGACGATCTTTAAAATAATTAACTCAACTTGAAATTATTCAACTTAAATTGAAATTATTCAACTAAAATTGAAATTATTCAACTTAAATTGAAGTAATTCACTTCAACAATAATGCAATAATAATTCAAACAACCTCTGAATCATTCCTTCAATTTCCATTGCATTATGCTTATTCAATTATTCATTGATTCGATTTTTTCGATAATTTACAAAAATTAAATTTACTTCGTGTGATAAAAACTATAACAAATTATTTACTTGAGTAAATTCGTTTTGGACGAATTTTAACATTAACTTTATAAATTAATTTTACAAAACTCAGAGGTGAAAAATGCGCGTATCTTACGATTTCGGATCCGTCTTCAGTGGTTAGGGTATCAGAAATATTTCCTAGGTAAAAATACGTAGTGCCCCCTACACTTTCTTGAGAATGATACGAGTTATTGAAAAGATTCGGCGAGCTACTGTTACTGCTGGCAAGACCTCTGCCTGGGATAAATTCTGTGGGAACAGGAGTCTTTTTTTGCGAATCGAGAGAAAGGTTGGACAATTGTTTGGTCACTGCAGAAGAGTTCATTGCAGTCGGTGTTAACGTGACTCCTGGACTTTGACGATTCTGAAAATCAAATATAATGCCAATTAAATTTTTTCTAAAAAGAACTGCAACCAAAAATACCATTTTCGAAATTCTTATTTCAGCTTTTAATCGATTCAAACGTCAAATGAAATATCTTGGAATTTATTCCAGAAGGTTCCAAAACTTGAAGAGGAATTTTTCAAAAAAATTGTGGTATGTTTGGTTTTAAAATAAGATTAAAGTTAAATAATTACCATGTAGGTAGCAAGTTTGGATTCCAACGGAACTCCGTTCGTTTGGGAGGTATAGGTAACAAACATTGAAGGATCCATTTTTTCCAAAATCTATGCATTTACTGCCTTCAGCTTTAATTTTTGTTGTCACTCTCCACTTTTGTCCTTTCGTTTACACCTTCCACAATTCTGATTTTGTAATCACCTTCAGCATTAATTTTTATTATCACTTTCCACTTTTGTCCTTTTCACCTTCCACGATTCTGATTATTTAAACACTAGGAAATGCACTGTTGATAAAATACTGCAAGATCTCAAAGGCCTTTAAAAATTTGAAAATTATTAAAAAGTTATCCTTAAAATCATTAAAGTCAAAATAAATTTTTAAATTTATTTTTACGGTAAAGGTTTTTGTAACAAATGAAATAGATTAAAATATGTTTTGTAATAAATTAAAATAAACAGTAATTGAAGAAAAATTACATCTATTGTTGCTGAGATCTTGATCAAAAACGGTTCACCGCATAGTAACAAATTTCTACACTACTGTCTGTGTTTCGAAAAATATATTACTTTCTTATTAGAGATGTAAAAATCGATTAAATATCTATGCAAAAATTTATAAAATTAATTCAAAATTTAGTGAGCAAAAAAATGTTTGTATGAAGCGTAAAATTACTACATTAATTAATTAACAGTGTTCGCATTACACAAACTATTTGGCAATTTTTAACGACCGGTGAAAATTATTGTCCCTTGCCTGAGTCAAAAGAATGTGTCCTTTGTTAGAACAAACACATTGCTATTCGAAATAAAAACAATGATGCTACAAGAAACGAGAAATAAATAAAAAGCAAACAGAAGGTAATGAACTAAAATGATGTTAGTAAAAGTTAATTAGTTCCGGACAAGGTTGAATTTATTTACTTTAAAAAAGATGGCACGATTTTTGACACGTAGGAGAAAAGATTCGAAGAGCAGTGGCATGTGAAAAGTAAATAGTAATGGCAGCTGATTTTGACAATACTAAGAAAAGTCTGGTAGGATATAACCTTGACGCCGAAAGGGTCAATTAGTACACTTGATACCGATTTAATTATCACAGAAAAAGCCGAAAAACTCGAGGCAGAAATTGCGGGGCTCAAAATTTGAAAAAATAGTGAAAAATTACGAAAATATTGTACAAACTTCTTTCCCTTTTTTCCTAACCCAAACGATTCTGTCAGTAAAGTCAGCGTCGGTGTGAGGCGCCAAAATTCTGATTACCAAGTTTTTCCAATTTACACAAGCACATTCAATGTTGAATTAAAATTAATAAACTTTTGCATAAACTGTATAATTGTTATTTAACATTATAATGATTTTAAAGACAAAGAAAAAAGCACAGCCAATCCGATTTTCTGTGTTTACGGCTTGGATTGTCTCGCGCCCCTCTTCACCCCTTCTTGTTCACACACATTTACCCTCTCTCCTACCCTTTTTTAAATTTCCTTCTCTTATTTGCAGTTACAACGCAGCTGTTCCTTAATTTCTTATCTCGATTTTAATCAAATATTCTCATGTTCAACTTGAATCACTTGAATAAAACTCAAAATATTATAAATTTATCGATCAAATTATGTACGTCAATTTTAAGGTTATAAAATTATCTGTTTGTTGAATTTGATTAAATTACGATTGTATATGTAATTTTCAATGCAATTTTTTAAATCCTGCAAGTAGTAAAATGTTTTATGGAAAAGATACTATTATTAAATGACCTAAAAAATTAATAATTCTACTTTTTGCAAATTGTTTAAAAATTTAAAATTATCCAAGTTTTTTGAGTTGTGAGCATGCGCAGATAATTTGACGTTGATTGGTGGAAAAAGGCGCCTTTTTTGAAAAGTGTGATTCATGAAATAAATATTCTTTCTAATATTCAGTTCAATTATATATCAATAAATTAGAGTTTCTTAAATTATTCCATTTGAGTGACATGAGGAATACAGGAAATTACTAAATTTAGAAAAAATAATCGCTTTTTACTCTTTCTTTTTGTTTTGAACATAACCTTACTTTTGGATTTAATATCAAAAACAAATGGGCAAAATTTTACTTTGAGCATTTACTCATTATTTTAACTTGATTGTAACAATTACTATTATTATCGTAATCAATAAAATTAATAATTCACAAGTTTTTTTTGCAGTTATATTTAAATTTTCGAGCTAGCAAGCTGATTGGCTATTAATTTCATTACCACGAATCCTTCAACCAATCAGTGTTAACTCTATTGACTATTATTTTGACTTCAGCCGTTGTTGTTTGTTATTGTTTTTATTTTGTTCCTCTATATTTAAATTTTGTTTTTGTTTTTGACAAAGTTTTTGATAACAGAAACACATTGTTGAATTAATTTGAAAGTGGTTTTGTGATGGACAAATTTTAAGCATAAGAGAAATGATTTTGTTAAAAAAAGAAGTTTATTATCGTCCTAATTGTAAAATCAACAGAGTTAGCGGTAAAATATATTACCAGCACGTAATTAGCATGTGGTTTTTTAATAACATGTTGATTGTTGAGCAAACAAACTCCGTTAGTCGATCTTCAGTGCCAAAAGAACAATTTCAGTTGCGTTTCTAGACATGTTGGACGTATTTTTGGTTTTAATTTTAATTACAGCGGCTTTTGTAACTGGTCAGAATTCTTTTGAAAATCAAACTTCACTGAGGGATGATGTGATTTTTGCAAATCCTCGATCAGATATTCAAGGAAGATGTGAGTTTTAAGTAAATATATTACGAAATATTGTAAAAATATTTTTAAGTGTAATAATATTTTTAAGTGTAATTCTTCTATAAGAATTTCATATTTGATCAAAACTTTCAATTTGCACATCCCTCGGGGAGAAGATTTAAAATATAAAATTTATAGGTTAAAGTCGATTAAGAAAAATATTTTTTGCAGTTTTTCCCTTCTTTAGTGTGGTGCGATTTGCAAATTCTGAGTGTACAGGGTCTCAAACTGTGAGTGGAACTTGTTTCACAAGACGAGAATGTAATAATTATAAAGGCGATGTTTCAGGAAGTTGTGAAAATGGTTTAGGAGTTTGTTGCATTTGTAAGTTGTTTTTATGAGTTTTTATTTACAACAAAAATAATGAAGAAATTAAATATTATATTATATAATTAAAGTTATATTTGACTAATTTATATATTTAAAGATGTAAATATCATCCAAAATTTCTTGTAATTTTACTGAAAAGTCTTGAAGTTTCTTTTTACTAATTTGGAATATTGTATTATCATTTTAGTTCAAAGGACATGTGGATCAACAACAAATATTAACAATACGTATTTTAGAAATTCTGAGTATCCAATGAGATATCTTGGAGGTGAGCAGTGCTCGATTTCTGTTTCTAGATGCAATTCAAATATTTGCCAGGTAATTTTTGATTAAAATTGTATTTAAAAAAAAAGTTATTTTTATTAATTAAAAATATTTTTAATAAAAATGTTATGTTGCAGTTGAGAATAGATTTTATAGATTTTCGACTCGCTCAACCAAATGCTAATGGAACTTGTGATAAAGATGTAGTTTTAATTTCTGGAGGATCGACGAAAGTTCCTCGTCTTTGTGGAGAAAACACCAATCAACACGGTATTTATTTAAATTGCAATTAATTTTTCTTTATTATTGTTTTCTTAGCTTTTTTGTTTTGTTCGTTTCTTAATATTTTATTCATTTTTTGATATTTCTTTTCGTTTCTTGATATTTTATTCGCTTCTTGATTCAATATTATTTTTCAATAAATTTATTTAAAATAAAAACGTTTCTTTTGCAGTTTACGTTGATTTCAATGGCGACAATCCAATAACGATTTCGATTCACACAAGTTCGGATTTTCCATTCGATGACCGAAGATGGAACTTTAAAATACAACAAATTGCGTGTGATTCTGCGTGGAAAGGTTAAATATAAATATTTAATTATATTTTGCGCTCGAAAGAGTAAACAAAGTCATAAAATCAAATCAATTAATTAAATTGAAGTTTTATCAATTTTTATAATAGTGGACATGTAAAAAAATATTGCTGCATTAAAAAAGAAATTACTACAAAAACATGATTTTAATTTTGATTTAAATTTTTTTGTATTTTAGCACCAACCGGATGTTTACAATATTTCAACAGTATTTCGAACACAGTGATGAGTTTTAATTACGGAACTTTTGTAAATACTAGAGGTACTTCATATGATTTTTTTTTATAGATACTTTTTATTTAATTTAATTTTATTCATGATTCTTTTTTATTGTCTCTTATACGTTTACATTTTTTTTATTCAAATGAAATCTTTCTTTCTCTTTTATAAAAATGTATTTGTTTTTTTTTTATTTGAATATTTAGTTTAGTTTAATTTAATTTAAATTTAGTTTATACGAATAAAACAATTTTTAAATTCATCCACATTTAAGTAAGAAATAAAATTTAAATTCGTTTTTCTTTTTTATCTGAAAAGGTCTAAAATGTAAATTGATTTCAGCACAAACGGTTGGATCGCGACAAATGGCCAATTTAATGTACGGAGTTTGTGTTAAAATGGCTTTAGGATACTGTGACATTGAATGGTCTCAGTCGGGGACAAATTCATTTTTAGTTACTGGAGACATTGGGGCAATATCTTCAAATGATGCAGGTATAATAATTCTTCCCCGTATTTGAATGCGTAATATTTTTGCTTAATTTTGTTTTATAAATTACGTAATGTCATTTATTGTACTTAATTTGTAACGTAATGTAATGGATATAAAAAAAATTAATTAGAATAGAAAATTAATTGTGAAGTTGTTATTTCAGATCCAAATGTTGGAGCTGAATCAGGTTCAGATTGTGATAAAGATTTTGTAATTGTTCCAAATCCTTACGATGAATCAGGAACAGCCTTAAAAACTGACAGATTTTGTGGGACCAAATTTACAACAAAATCGAGTATGTAAAATTTTTATAAAAACATTGCTGCACTTTTTATTCGTCTGCATTCCTTTCATTTATATTCTAATTTATTTTTATTTAATTTATTGTCTATTTTATTTATAGTTATGTTTTTTTGGTTTATTTTTTAATTTATTTATTATTTACGTGTTACTATTTTATTTTATTTGTTAATTTTATTTATGTATTTTATTTTCACATTTCAGGTAGTCTTAAGCCTTTTGTACTTTACGTTGTAACGAATGAGAATTTTATGGGCAAAGTTCAAAGTCGAGGGTTTTCTCTGAATTATAAACAAACTACTTGTAAAGTTTAATTTTTTAATGAAAAGAAAAAGAATATTTTAATAAAAAATAATGCAAAAAGAATTATTGTATTTCATTAATTTTGCTTCCTCATAGGAAAGCCTTGTTTTTAATTTGAATTTCGCGAATAAATATTTGTCCAAATACAGGTTTCTAATTGGCTGTTTTCCAATCCAAATAATTTTTAAAAACGATTGGCAGTACTGAATCAGGGGAATCACCGAAGATTAGAAATCCAAATAATTGTAAAACAATGTAAAAGTAATTTAAAATAAAACCGAAAACATCTTAATAAAAAAATAACCTATATTTAGAAAAACCTATTTAGTTTTAAACACAAAATAATGAAAAATTAACCCTTGTTAAAATAAAATTGAAAAAACGATCATTTTCGCGGTTTTAAATTTGTCCAGAGTTACTGGTTTCTGATTGGCTGACTTTATGGACAAGCGGAAGTCGCCATTAACTGCTCGATACTGAACATGATTAGCGTAGTAAAATGGAGTTATGACGTAACGTTTTTGATGATTTCCGTCAAGGCGCATGCGTATCCTTGTGAGCAAATTTAGTTCAACGGAATCCCTGAAAACTGGAATCAGCGGCAGTGAAAAGAAAAAATTAGTGCGTCAAATAACCTGTCAAGACGAAGTGAAAAAGGAAGACAATAATTGCTGTTCGAGGGTGACGATATCTGTGTGTAAACGAGTCTCGAGGGTGTAAGGTGCAGGATGTCGAAGCCTGAACAAATTTTAATTATCGAACCACAGAATGAGCTGCGATTCAGGGGTATGATTTGTTTAACGAATTTGCATGCCTTTTGCTTTTATTTCCGCCTACCTTGCTTCCTTTAATTTTCACTTTTTGTCACACGCGTCATGTCGGAAAAATCGCGCCTTTAATTTACCGTGACTTTATCACTGAATCGTCACCGTCTGTGAATCGCGCACTCTCCACCAAAGTTATAATCTAACTTGCCGGATCATCCCCAACGATTTTGAGGGCGATCGCTAGACGATGACGTTGTCAAATGGTTGCTGTCATAAACTCAACAGCATGTTTATTATCCACTTTTTTTCCCCGTCTTACCTGCAAAACATTTTTCCTATCTGTATTTTACAATACACTGTGCTTCTTTTCTGCACGTTTTGTTCTTCAAGGCAGTCCCAATTTTTCATATTACGAGTATACTCATAGGTGTCGATGAATCACAATATTAGAATAATAATTTTTTCATTCAAGAAATCGCTGTAAATGCTGATTATTTGACTTGATTTCATTGCTGGAATCTTGAAATATTTTCAGCTACCCAAAGACAAGGATTGTAAATCGTAAAATAAAACTAGCTTCCATTTTAAGAAATGTTTATTACAATTATTGATATAAAGTATTTATTTCAATTATCCGGAATTTTTGCAATTATAAACATGCAGCATCCGTTTTAAGACATCTTTATGATTATTTACTTATTTGGATAAAGCTGTGCGTAATCTTTGCAGAAAATGAGTTTGACTTAAAAGTACTTTTTGAACTTGCATCCTAATTAATGCAAATTGAATAATGTAGTTATATTGCTTATTTTACTCAATGTAAACATTTTAAACATACAGGTTGTTTACAAGGGTCTAATTAATAAGCAGTTAGAGAAATATTCCTTATGAATGACAATTACAAGTTTATTTGAATCCATTTGATGTATTATTTTATTTAAAATTACATGGTATGTAATTACAATAGAATTTGAAATTGTATTTTGTATTCATTATTGATTATCGTAAATTCTTTTAATTAATTATTTTGAGGTGAATCTAATCGTTGTTTTGGGATCCATGTTTTGAACTCAGTTTATGTTAATTAAAATTCATTTTATTTATTTGAATTCATTCTAGTTTTTAGAATTCAATACATTGTTATGAATTCATTTGATTCCTTGTTTGTAATTTTAATTCCTTTTTTTAAATTGATTTTTATTTAATTAATTGTTTTTTATTTACATAATTGCTTTTTATTTATTCAATTCATTATTTGCAATTGTTTTTACTTATTCCTTTGAGTTGATTTGATTAATTACATTTAATTACTCAATAATGCTCAATGAATGACGAAATTTCTGCACATTAAAAAGTATATTTCAAAGATTTCTGCAAAACAACGATTGCATTGTTATATTATTAGATTAGTAATTCTCTAGTTTTATTTTACAGGGACAAACGGGATTTAAACGTTTTAAAGATTCTTCACTTTCAAACTGAATATTAAATCATTCGAATCGATTTTTTCTTTTGCAATTCTTATTTGAAGAAAATTAGAACTTTTACAGAGTAAACATTTAAATTTGTATTTCCTAAGTTTATTTATATCTAATCTCAATTAAATGCAGATAATATTATACAAATTGAAAATTATGTGAAGCGTTTTTACGTATTCTTTATCTTACACCTGAAAATATATTCTTGAGATTTGCCCTTTGTACCTATGAGTTTACTTACTCATTTAAATGACATTGCAGAACTTCTAGTTATTATGTTAATAAATAATTCAAATGAGCTGCGAAGAGCATAAACATTTTTCTATTTTTATGACTATTTTTTTATTGTTTGTAGCTATTTTTATCTAAATTTGTTTAAAAGTTTGACTTTGGAGATTCTAAATTAATTAACCTCTCGTGACTGAAAATAAAAATAAATGTGACAAGCAGAATGTGTTTTTAAACTGAAAACGATAATTTAATATCGCTTTCATAATACTCTTACATGACGATATCAATTTATCTAAGCCTTTTTCTCATAAGTCACGATCTTTACTGTAAAAAAGAAGATTGGATTCACAAAGACACATTGCAATTTTTGTATTATAGGAATCATTGCTTTAATCTTTAATTACTTTCGTAGAACCGCTCCAATCGATTCGCCTCGAAAAATTCAATACAAGCATGTATTCGTGAACTATTGAAAATAATGTCAAAAGTAATTTATAAACATACGAATAAAATAATTCTAATTTATAAAAATTACTCGTTATTCTGATACAAATGTTTTTTTAATATTTCCTTAAAATAAGCAAGACGAAAAATGTCAAAAATATTGTACCGATGATATTCTATTGCTATAAATAACATAATTAAGTAAAAATCAAAGGAGTACTTTAATAAGGTTTAATGAGAGAAAAATACGCAATTATTAAAATTAATACTAATATTCTGAATGTTGACATTACTTTCTAAAATTTGACTAATTTATGATACTGAAATTTGCAACGTTTTTTCGTTTACAAAAAACTAAAAAGTAAATTTTTGTTCGCTTAGAATTTTGTAT
Source organism: Ganaspis sp. Gsp50 (assembly GCA_011057455.1). Classification (NCBI taxonomy): domain Eukaryota; kingdom Metazoa; phylum Arthropoda; class Insecta; order Hymenoptera; family Figitidae; genus Ganaspis; species Ganaspis sp. Gsp50. The sequence continues at coordinate 1,802 of WNHD01000122.1, read as the reverse complement.
TTTATTTTAAATTAATTTACTCACATAATAATTTAATTACTAATTTAATATTTTCGTAAAATTAAGGCAAAATTGAATCATTGAAGTTGTAAATAATTATTTGAAAATTTAAAAACAGCGAAAATTTGTTTTTTCATTTTTTAAAAACGAAAAAAACATTGCTAATATTAAAACTTCATTGTAATTTTGAATTCATCCTTAGGACCGTTCACGGGAGCTCCTGTTACTTCTTACATGAAACTAACTAATCCTTCAAATCATAAGGTTTATTTTAAAATAAAGACAACTGCTCCAAAAAGGTATTGTGTGAGGCCCAATTCTGGAGATCTGAAACCAAGAGAAGTAATTGAAATTGCAGGTAATTACAAAATATTTACGTTACATTACATGTTTATATTTTACAAAATATTGATAAGTTAAAAAATTGCGTTTAGGAAAAATAGATTGCATTTTTTATCATTAATATTTTTGTTACAGTTTGCTTACAACCATACGACTTTGATCCAACAGAAAAGAGTAAGCACAAGTTTATGGTACAATCGGTAATAGCTCCAGAAGGATTTAATGAAGACTATCAACAAGACGTAGTACGTAATGTATATCTTGATTTATTGATATTCGAATTTCGAACTTGATATTGAATATTAAAAAATTACTCACGAAAACTTTCACAAATTTCTCAAAATAGAATTATAAAATCGAGTTTTAAAATCCTCGATAATATTGAAAAAACACATTAAAGAAATAGAGACAGAAATTAATAAAATTTGATAAAGAAAAGAAATGTTTGAAAAAGAGAAAGAAAAAAGAAACATGTTTGTAAATGGAAAGAAATATGTTGGAGAAAGCACAATGTTAGAGCAAAATGTTGAAGAAAGCAAAATGTTGGAAATAGAAATATGTTGCAAAAAGAAAAATATTGTAAAAAGATAAATGTTGGAAAAAGAAAAATGTTAGAAAACTAACTAGTGTTTTGAAAAGATCTTAAAGTCCTTAAAATAAAACTTTTCTTTTTTATTTGCAGTGGAGAGATATAAATCCAAATCAGTTAATGGATTCGAAGCTTAAATGTGTTTTTGAGAATCCTGTAAACTCAAACGCAGCGAAAGGAACTCCAGCTACAGCATCAAATAAAACTGAAGCAACTGTAAACGATGGAAAAAATAAGGGAACTGGGGACACTGCTAAAACTTCACCCAAAGTAAGTATTTATCATTCGTTTAGTTTCTCTATCGTTAATTACAATATTTATTTAATTAATTTCAAATCAATAACATTCTAATTGTTATAATTACAAATTCATTTAATTCCAATTGAGCGGAAAATCCAAAACCATCTATAATTTTTTGACTACTTCCTCCTTTTGTCTGAATTTGCGCGCCAAAATGGAATGTTTTAAACTTATTCCGGTATATAATGGATTGATCTGCGCGTCCGGTTCCGACTTCACCACCATCAGTACCGCCAGTAAATGTTGCAGAAGCTCTTGCTCCAAAAACGTTGAAACGGTCAGTATAAGCTGTTACATCCCGATAAACACTCCATTGCTTTCCGATAGTTAGTTTACCGTATTTGTTAAAATCTAATCCCAAATAACCTAAACGGCTTCCGAAAACTTGTTGTTTTTGCTCTGATACAATAGTAAGTAAATCACTTCCTAAATTACCATCAACGTTAAAAGCAGAATTTCCTTTGAACATATTTACCTGGATTTCCAAACCGGCAATAAAAGTAATCTTTCCTTTTTTTAAATTAACTTCAAGCCCTGCTCGAGAAGCATTTTCTTGTAATTCCATCACGTT
>WNHD01000121.1:0-54287 GCA_011057455.1 Ganaspis sp. Gsp50 | reverse complement strand
AATCAACTCAAACGCTCACTCAAAACTCCAGTACACGAGCCGATAAATGCACTCCAAAGAAAATACAATCTCTCGCGAACGGTACCGGAAACGGAAGCCTTATTTTTTATTATTATTTTTTATTATTTTTTATTATTATTTTTTATTATTATTTTTTATTATTATTTTTATATTTTGTGTATACATATTATTTTTTTGTATTTCATTTTCTTTTCGTTATACTCCATTCACTTATTTATCTTTTATTCATAATGAGTTCAAATATCTTTAAATATCTTTTTTCTCGACTTTTACGGTACTTAAAAACATTTGAACTCAAATTACCTGAAATTCCCAATCGCTGCGGCTAGTGCTGAAAAATCTAGGGCGTCCCAATTTAAGCCTAAAGAAGTTACAAATTGAGAAGCGATTTGAGCGACTTCGTCACTGTTTGCCGTCACCTGCAAAACAATTTAAAAATTTTTTTTTTTATAAATTTCCATACATTATTTTGTATAATTACTTTTATTCGTTTTAAATGTTTTTTGCTTCCTCATAGGGAAGCCTTGTTTTATCATTGTTTTTTATTCTTTTAAATTGTTTTCTTATTCTTTTAAATTGTTTTCCTATTCTTTTAAATTGTTTTCTTATTCTTTTAAATTGTTTTCCTATTCTTTTAAATTGTTTTTTTATTCTTTTAAATTGTTTTCCTATTCTTTTAAATTTTTTTCTTATTCTTTTAAATTTTTTTCTTATTCTTTTAAATTGCTTTCCTATTTTCCTATTATTATCATTATTATTATTTTCCTATTGTTTTCACTGCTTTTTCTTTTAAATTGTTTTTAATTGTTTTTTAATTCTCTTCTCTGCTTTTTTTTGTTTTTTAATTCCCTAAATTGTTTTTCTTTTAAATTCTTTGTTTTTGTTCTTGTTAATTTTTTCGTGTTTCAAATTCAAAATTTACCAAATACGCAGAATCGGTGAGGTCGGCCTCCATTTCTGCGAGGAGGCAGAATATTCGAAATAATTGATAAACACTGCGATCCTCGAACACTGGATGTGCTCGATTTAGGTACATTTTTCGACAAACTAGCCAACAAATTTCGTCGATTCCTTCCTCCAAAGATCGGCATGTTTGGATCGGTGTTGTTTCAGTCAGGGACGAAAAAACCTGTCCAAAAAAAATCTCTCTCATTATAAATTATAAATTTTATTTTTATAAATTAAAATCTTATTTTTATAAATTAAAATTTTATTTTTATAAATTAAAATATTAATTTATAATTTTTATGAATTTTTAGTACATTTAAAAGAAAACTGGTTATTTTTTATGAAATTATTGATTTCATTATTCATTATTGATTTGAACATTATTGATATTGAAACATTGATGAAAATGCAATTAAAATAAATTAAAAAACAATTTTTAAAAAATAGTTGAATCAAGAGTGCAAAAAATTGTTTTTTCGCTTTTTTCGAAAATTGCAAATGCTTTATTGAAATTTAAACGCAAATACAATGTTTTCGTCTAATTTCCATTGATTAATGTGCATCTAAATGTGCATAAAAAATGCATTTGGAAAATTTAAAAGTAAAATCTTAAGAGTATTTAAATGTAGCATTTAAAGCGAAATGAAGATTAAATGAAGATAAAAATGAAGTTTTCTCTTGACAAAAACAATTCTTACCTCCTTTTGTAGATAATAAATGTACTGCTCAAATGTCAATGTTTGAGTGCTCCGATAATGTTCGAGTCCTTTTTCGATTCCATACAAATCCATTAAAGTACCAATATTAGCCGTCAATACCTACAAAAAATTCTTTAAATTCCAATTGTCAATTGAATTGAATTTATTGTCAATTGAATTAAATTTATTGTCAAATGAATTGAATGTATTGTCAATTGAATTGAATGTATTGTCAAATGAATTGAATTTATTGTCAATTGAATTTATTATTAATTAATAATTAAAAATCTCAGAAAGAATACTGTCCACTTTCTTGAAAATTTGAAAGGGTTCTTGTTGAGAAAAAAATATAGGGTCGAGGACGAGACGAAAATAAACCACACCCGAATTTGGAAATTGAAGGAATCGGCGGAATGTCGGAATTTTGAGTTAAAGCGTAATTAACGTACCTTTAATTTTGATTTTGCGACGACGAAAGCTCCGTCGGCTTGTAAAGCGTGAAACGCATGCCAGATGCTGTTGGTGAGATTTTTCAGCAAATGGGTCATGCTTTTGTGGAAAAAGGCAACAGGTGTTCCTACAAGCTCACATTGCTCACCACTAGAGCTAATGGTTGAATTACGAATGACGAATCTCGAGTGCCGAGCCAGTAAAACACATTTTGACTCAGACTGTACTCAATGGACAATGTGTCACGTCAGCTCGTTTCTCCAACCATTCAAATACTCCTTTTCTACTAGAAAAAGGTCCTATCTGCAAACCCACGTGCTATTGACAGGTGTCAGCTGATTTTGACACTTGAGAAAAAAAGTAACCCCGAAAAAACAGAAAATTCCATTACGAAATGGCACTTTAAGCATTAAAATTCTAAAGAGGAAATTAAATTTATACAGAAGGAATTAAATTTATAAAGAAGGAATTAAATTTATAAAGAAAAATATTAATTTGTAAAGAACAATTTTAATTTATAACGAAAAATTTTAATTTATAAACCGAAAGTACAAATTTAGAACGGAAATTCGTGAAAGAAAAAGATTTTCTTAAAAAAGGACAAACTTCCGAATGGAACGTCTAACCGAGTTTTGTAAAACTTTGTATACTTATGTATCTTTGTGCGCTATATATTTTGTACATTTAAGACGATTTTTATTAAAAAAAAACTCGATTTTTATTTAAAAAACTCGATTTTTATAAGTTTTTCACATGAAAATGACCTTGCCGCTAACTTTCACTATTATATTCGCAAACAGCGCACTAAATTACGTAAGTATACAAAGTTTCAGAAAAATCGGTTAGGGGGTTCGATTGCGGGAGGCAGAAACAGAAAAAAATTTGCAAAAGAAAAAGTTTGCGAAGAGAAAAATTTGAAAGAGAATTATTGAAAGAGGAATATTCAGAAAAGAAAACGTATTTTTGAAAAAGTAAAATTCGAAAAATGAAATTTGAAAAATAAAATAGGTAAGAAAGATAAAATACGAAAAACAAAATTTGAGAAACGAATTTTGAAAAGTGAAATTTGAAAAATGAAATTCGAAAAGTGAAATTTGAAAAACGAAATTCGAAAAGTGAAATTTGAAAAACGAAATTCGAAAAGTGAAATTTGAAAAACGAAATTCGAAAAATGAAATACGAAAAATAAAATTTGAAAAATAAAAATTTAGAAAAGGAAAATAAAAAAAAATGGAGAATGTAAATTTAAATGTGGTAAAAATTGTTTTTAATTTTATTTTGTTTTTAAATAAAACTCACGGATTTTTATTCTTTTCGGTTGAACGTCAATTTGTAAACTGGGAATCTATATTTATTTTTGATACTCGGCGCGCAGTTTTCGAAATACGGTGATATTTATATCGCGATCTTTTTCCAGGGGGAAATTGACGGAAAAGTTGGCAATTTTCGTTACTTAAGCGCTCTATTAATAAGAATAAATTTCGAAAATTATTTTATAATTATTTAACGATCTAAATCTAAAGAAAAGAAAAAATTCCGATATTTATCAATTATCTATGCGAATATTAACAAAATATTACATTTACATATTCTAAAAGTTACATTGTTAATGCTATTGAAATGAAAAAAAATGCTTATTTTCCTTAGAATACCGAAAAGTAAAAATAAACGGTCAAGGTAATTTGAAAATTTCTCCAAAACGCGGCATTTAAATAGATGATAATTAAAAAAAATTACGTAACGTACAATAATATAAAACAAGATTTATAATATACAAAATGAAAAATAGAAGCAAAAGAACAAATACAAAAATAAAGGAACAAATACAAAAATACAAAAAAAATACAAAAGAAAAAATACAAAAATAAAGGATCAAATACAAAAATAAAGGAACTAATACAAAAGTAAAGGAACAAATACAAAAGTAAAGGTACTAATACAAAAATAAAGGAACAAATATAAAAATAAAATAACAAAAAAAAACAAATACAAAATTCTTAATAAATTTAAACACGAAAATTTTAAAATAATTTTGATGACTGTTCTCTTTTTTCTATTTTTAGTCTATTTCAATTAATCGAATTTTCGTTTTTCAAAATTACTAAGGGAAATTTAACGAGCTAAACAAAAATTAACTAACATTGAAAATTGTTTTTATGCAGTTTTGAGCGTATTTCGTTTTCGATTTTTCAATCGACAAGTCTTAGTTTGTTATTTAATTGTTAATAAATCTTCAGTAGTTTAGTAATCAGTATCCCCGAATTTGACCCTTCTAGAAAAAATCGATCGATCACGTTTGGAAGCGATTAAAATCTGTTTTCATTTGTGCCTTAAGCGTGTCCACACGATTCATCTCAATGGCATGGGCGCGATTAAGGGCACAATTGAAAATAGGAGTTTTAATTGTTTTTATAAACACATGATCAAGCGATTGCTTCTACAAGGGGGTGTTCAAAATCGGTATCATCGGTATTTATATCATCGGTGTTTCAGTGGTAGAATACTCGTTAAAATCATCGGTGTTTCAGTGGTAGAATACTCGTCAAAATCATCGGTGTTTCAGTGGTAGAATACTCGTCAAAATCATCGGTGTTTCAGTGGTAGAATACTCGTTAAAATCATCGGTATTTCAGTGATAGAATACTCGTTAAAATCATCGGTGTTTCAATGGTAGAATACTCGTTAAAATCATCGGCGTTTCAGTGGTAGAATATTCGTTAAAAACATCGGTGTTTCAATGGTAGAATACTCGTTAAAATCATCGGTGTTTCAGTGGTAGAATACTCGTTTATATCATCGGTGTTTTAGTGAATTTGCTAGCGACATCATGGATGTTTCAAGCACACTTTTCCACTTGAATTAAAAACGAAAACCATGATTTGACAACTTTTATTCAAAATACAAATGTGCAAACACAGAAGCAGAAAAAACTTCAAGGCGAAAGGCGTTTCGGGTCACGAGGGAACATGGACACTTTTCTGATATTGTCCAGTCCCAGGTACAACATGACGACACGTTCCATTCCAATTCCGCCGCCCGCATGTGGAGGGCATCCGTACCGGAAAGCGTCAATGTAAGCCTTTATTTTCTCAATATCTGAAACAAGAAAATAGAATCAGTGACAAAAAGAATTTCCGCAAATGAATCCTTCTATTCAGAGATGCCAGAGACCAACTGCGCATGCTTTTCAAACCATTTCTTATTGATGGAAACCGTTTGGACAGAAATTCTAAACTTGTCCAAAAAACTTCCACCAATGAAAAACGTTTCTAAAGGCATGCGCAGTTGTGCATACACACGGTTTCTAGCTTCTTTGCGTTGTAACAAGTTTGCGTAACGAATCGTAACAATTTGAACTAAAAAATAATGCCAAAACACAGTAATTATTTTTTTTTTACCAATTCCGTGGTGCTTTGCTCGTTCAGTCAAAAACTGCGGGTCGTGGATTCGCTGTGCGCCGGAGATGATCTCCTCGCCTCGCATGAACATGTCATAAGAATTGGAAGCTTTCTGAAAGCAAAAAAAGATTAATTTTTTCGTCAGGAGAAAAATTGCAACAGATTTGCGACGGAATTTCAACCTACGGGATTGTTCGGGTCCGGCATTGTATAGAAGGGTCTAACCGCAAGTGGATACTTGTCGAGGATGTAGAAATCGGTGTCGTACTGAAACAAAATTCCGTTTAGGATTTACGTTTATTACAAATTTACAAAAAGTTTAATAACCCAATTCTTACTTTCGCTTTGACAAGTTTGCCCAGGAGTTTCTCGTCCGGTGTCGAGAGGTCATCCTCTTCTCCTAAAACGACTCCAGCTTCCGCAAGCAGCTTAATTGCATCCGGGAACTCCAATTTTAATGGAGGATCCAAGAACTTGAAAGGCTCGACTTTATATTGCTGATTGACTGCCGCGATTTCGTCAGCGTAACTGAAAATTTCGATTAAGATGCAATTCGCATTGAATTAAATAATATATTATATATATATATAATATATTAATTAATTCAAAAAAATGTTATTACTTGTCACGGAGTCCCCGGAAAAGTTCTGTGAACATGTGGCCAATCACGTCCACCACCTCGTGGTAATGGTGTTTGAAAGCCATCTCCAGGTCGAGGCCCACAAACTCAGTCAAATGCCGGTGAGTGTTTGAATCCTCCGCTCTGAAAACTATCGTTTTTGATAAAATTAATCATTGGTTCTTCTTTTTTTTTGTTTCTTTGGTTCTCTCGACCCTGTTTCGTTCAATAGATGTTAAATAATTTGGAACAATGGTTTTTTGGAAGAATGTTTGGAACAATGGTTTTTTGGAATAAGTTTGGAACAATGGCTTTTTGAAAGAATGTTTGCAACAATAGTTTTTTTGGAACAATGTTTCGAAGAATGATTTTTTGGGACAATAATCTCACCAGCGCCGACGGTGAAGACCTTATCGAAATCAGCAGCAATCGCCATTTGTTTGTAGAGCTGAGGAGACTGAGCCAAGTACGCAGATCCTTTGAAGTAGGAGACTGTAAAAACATTGGCGCCACCCTCGCTCGCGGCGGGAATCATCTTCGGCGTGTGGATCTCCACGAAGCCCTGGAAAAGAAGTTTTTATTTGTTATGAACCATCTAAAAAACAATGGAACAAACAATGGAACAATTAAAGAAACAATGAAAAAATAGTGAAACAATGAAAAAATAGTGAAACAATGAAAAAGTAGTGAAACAATGAACAAATAGTGAAACAATGAAAAAGTAGTGAAACAATGAACAAATAGTGAAACAATGAAACAAAGAGCGAAGAAAACAGTGAATGAATGAAAGAAAAAGTGAAAAAGGCGAAAAAGGGTGAAGAAAAGAGATTGAAGGTTCGAACCATTTTCGTCAAGATGTCTCTGAAGAGTTTGCAAACTCCGGCCTCGACTCGGAAAATAGCCTGATTCGCAGGCGTCCTGAGATCGAGGACACGATTGTCTAGTCTCGTGTCCTGGTTGACCTTGATGTTGAGTCCAGAATCGTCTCCTTCGGGTCGCGCGGCATCTTCGATTTGAAGAGGAAGCTGAGGTTCTGCTGCGCTCACTACGAAAATCTGCTCAATGTGCACCTCCACTTCTTTCTGCGTGCAGGACTCGATTTTAGAAGGCACTGAATCAACCCGCGCCTCTACGTCTATGATCGATTCCCTCGTGATGCTAAAAAGCGTCACAAATTCAAAAGTCGTTTTAGGTTAGGTTTTCAGCGTCGTCCTTGTCACTCCAATGCTTTGTGAAAAAAGCGACGCGACGACGTTGAAAACCTAACCTCATTTTCTCATGCCCAACTTTGGATCGCTATATTTCGAGAAATACGCATTTTTGAGCCCTAAAACTATCAAAATCTGAAAGATTAGAACTTTTTATGGATGGAAAAATGTTTTTTTTATTGTTTAACCGTTTTAAAGTTGTTTAAAATGGTTTTAAACCAAAATTTTCGTATGCCCTTGGAATGCCTTGTTTTCTATTGTTCAATCGACGCGTCGACGTTGAAAACATAACCTCAACAGAAACAAGCGGAACACTGGAATTTGCGCCCTGCAAAGTGGAATTTCGCTCCCGCTTGTTTCTGACGACGTGCAAGCAATAGCGTACTTTCCGTACAGTTTTGAAGAAATATAAATTAAAAGAAAGCTCATTACTTTTTGCGACTATGGTCTTTAACTCTCATAATTAAGATGATGAAGGCAAATTAGAGGCCTTTCTTAATTTTGCATTTTATGGAATTTTGTGCACGTAAAAATTCTTATTATTAAGAAAGTTGTAAACTGCAAATTAGTTTAGTGGCAGTTTCCTTTTGTTAATTGATAAAGTAGCGCTCTTCTTTGTATCTAGCAATAATAATAATAATAATAATAATAATAATAATAATAATAATAATAATAATAATAATAACTTTGAAATGAATTTAATCATCTGCTTGCTGATTTGTTCGTTAACAGCCGCGAGTCCTTGAACTGTGTAGGACTGTTGCCTTATAACAATGAAGCACTGCTTTCCTGAAAATAAAATAAAAGATGAGTACCAAATTTCATAAAAATCGGCAATGAACTGTTTTTTGGGTCTTTGGTGGAATTAGTGAAGTAAATGGACATTTTACCTTTGGCTCTGCTTGTGTGTAAACGGCCTCGAATCCAGACAAGTTGTTTCACTTTTTTTGAGTTGAGGTCCTTGACGTCGACGTATTTTCGTTCAGAATGCGGCTCCGAGCTCTGAATCATTTTCAGGAGACCGTAACGTTCAGAGGACACGTCCTCTTCTACAACAGCTGGTTCTTGCTCTGCCTAAAATGAAAAAAAACTTTTTTTTGTTTTCATTTTCATTACAGGCAATCTTTCCGAAAACTTACACGTTTAGCGGCATGTTCTGCTTTCTTGGCCGCTTTCTCGGCCTCCTTCATCGACTTTTTTAAAGCTTTTTTCGAAGGTGCGTTCCTAGAGTTAAAAAGAAGTTGGCGTTTAATTTTATTGTTAAAGATTTATAATTTTTAATTTTAGATTTTTAATTTTTCTAATTAAATCAAGTTTTTGCCAATTTTTAATAGCATTTTTGTAATTACAAAAATACACAAGAGTATCAAGTTTTATTAAAATCGGTAACGGTATACTATATATATATATATAATATATATGTATAATAATATTACATAAATATTATATATTATATATATATATATATATATTATAATCGGTAACGCTGTAAGTTTTCTATCAAAACGGATGCTTATTAGAAAACAATACCTAAAAAATGAAAAAATGCAATTAAAATTGAAAATAAAATTTACCCCTCGGGTGCAGGAGCTGCTTTATCAACACCCATCTGTAAAAATGCAAATAAACGATTAATTACATCATTTCGGAAATAATTGTATCTAATAAAAGAGTTGTAACATATTTAAAAAGTTTACATTGCCGAAAAGCAAGAACGTCAAATTTTTTGATAAGATTATACAACGTGGAATTCGAAAAAAGAAAAAATAAACCTGTGAAGCAGGTTATGGATGTACTCTTCCAAAATCAACGTTTTTTGAGAAAAGAAGTGAAAGTTTCGAACCTTTGTTTACTAGTAGACAAAAAACAAAAAACACTTCAAATAATCGTCACTTTCAACTATTGCACATACTATTATTTAATCCAATTATTCCAAAAAACGAGATAATTAACAACTTCTCTTTCTCTCAACTGACCGGAAAATTAGCGCCCTCTTGAGTTCCGTAGACTAACTAAAATGACACGAAATTCAAACCTACGCAACTGAAATTGCATTTTTAGCAACTTTTTTTTAAAATCAAGTTCTTTTTAATTATTATGTTTTTAATATTATGAGTAGTTTCATCTTCCGTTTATTTTAATTATATTTTATTATATTTCTTTCCACGTATTCTTTTGTTTCTCTTTTGTTCTCAAATTTTCTACCTTACCTTACCTTTTCTAATCAAAATTCTACCTTACCGACGCACGTACTTTTGTACGTGATGTCTTCAGGTGTTATCAACATTCGAAAAGAATTTTCTACTTTATCGACAAAAGTTCTAAATACCGTCGCTAGATGTCGCGGAGATGGAAAAACCTTGAGTCGAGTTCCCCACCAGTCACGAAGCAAAACAGAACCGCAGCGTCTCCTGATTGGTGGACATTTGACATGCGCACGAACGCAATTTTCGACTTGCATTCCTGACGAAGAACAGAACCGTTGCACGGTGCGAACAAAACTGTCAGAAGTCGAATTAAATGCTTATTAATAACGACGCACGTGCGAATAGATAATTCTAAGTGATTAGTCAAATTACTGGATAAAATTGATCGCGATTTGACGAGTTTACGCGTGTGAGAATGAATAAAGTTTGCCCGCGAGTGGAACCAGGTGGCTCAGCAGGGTTGCCAGGTTGCTCCAGGTGAATGTCAGCGTGCCTTTTACCTCAATTTGTGTCGCAGGTCCGACCTCAAACGTGTCAGGTTTTCCAATAATCAAAATTCTCCCCTAACTCTCTGAATTGACTGGTGATTTTCGTGAAAGAAAGTGAGAATTGTTGTTGGAAATTTTGAATTCCCGGAACAAGTGACGAAAGCTGTTTTCCGATTATTGAAATTGGTATTTTCGCGGGGTTCTCGGGAAAGTGCACGTGCATTTTGCGCTTTTCGCAACAAGTGGTTTTTCGAGCGCGGGAGCTGTTCCATTTTCCGGATTGGTTCGAGAATGGAATTGAGGTTCGAAGGGTTTTTTGTGAGCGTGAGTGAAATGGGGAGCGAAGGGCCCCGTGAAGTGAAGAAATAATGCGCCGTTGCCAGGTGTGTCGTGGGTGACGGTAGATCGGCCGAGGAAAAAAAACCTTGCCGTGGGGAGAAAAAAAAGAAAAATAAAAGGGAAGTTTTGTGAGTAATTTTTATTTGGAAAAGATGGCGGCACGTAAATTGTGGAAAGTGGGCGGATTTTCGATTGTTTTTGGTGTAAACGGCAGTTGAGAATCAAGTGTGAAAGAAAAAAGCTTGGCAGAACAATTGACAACTGCCAAGCAAAATGGAAGAATCGTGTGAGTGTTTTAGAGCAGGACGGCATTTTTTAAGAAGAACTTTAGTTGTTTTTGTGGTGACTCTGATTGTTGGGAGCGCTTGGAGCACGGGTAAGATTCTTTTGTTTACTTTGAAGTAGTTTTTATGCTTTTTACATTCTCGTTAATAATAAGTGTGTTGTTGTTGTTTTTATACAACAACACATGTTGTTTATTTTGTTTTCCTTTTTTAACAGAGGCGACAAAACTTTGATTCTTTGGAATTTTGTCGTGTCTGTGGAAAAAGGAAGGGAAACATTTATTTAAATTTATTAACAATTGTTTTGTATTTTTTTATGTGTATTACAATTAAGACAAATATTTTGTTATAATATCCGAATTAGCGACATACGTTTATAGAGAATATGACTACAGTCAGAGTTAACCAGGGATAATAACAACGGTGATAGTGATGATGGTGATGATGATGATGATGATAATGAGAATAATGATAATGACAATGATAAGGGCGATGGTGATGATGACGATGATAATGATGATGATAGTGATAGTGATGATGGTAGTGATAGTGATGATGATGACGATGATAGTGATGACGATGATAATGGTGATAATGATGATAGTGATGATGATGATGATGATGATTATGATAATGATGATACTGATGATACTGATGATACTGATGATACTGATGATGATAATGATGATGACGATGATGATACTGATGATGATAATGATGAAGATTATAACTCTTAGTCTGAATCAGTGAAATTTCACTGATGAAACAGACAAAAGGGGGTTAGTGATTTAAAGCCAGTGAAATTATCATTGCAAATCAGTGATTTTCACAGAAAATCGCAGTCAAAAGTCTGTTTTATCGTTTTTTGATTAAACGGATTTCTATTGTCAATTTGAGTGAAATATGACAGAGTTTCAGTAAAAAATCACTGATTTTCAATGACAATTCCACTGTTTTTAAATCAGTGGCCGACTTTTGGCCGTTTCATCAGTGAAACTTCACTGATTCAGTCTTAAAAGAGAAGCGCTATGATAATGATGGTAATGGTGATGATAATAATGATAATGATGATGATATTGATAATGATGATGATGATGATGATGATATTATATTGATAATGATGATGATGATGATGATATATTGATAATGATGATGATGATATTGATAATAATGATGATATTGATAATAATGGTGGTGATGATGATAAAAATGATAGTAATAATAATGATAATAATAATAGTAATAATAATAATAATTATAATAATAATAATTATAATAATAGTAATAATAATAATACTAATCAGTGGCTGTAATTAATAAGGTATAAAAATATAGATTACTCGGAATGAAACAAGTTATATTAATTATTTTGAGTCGCTGTGATCGATATTTTTACCTTATTAATATATTAATAATAATGAAAGAATGTATAGTGTGGACAAACTAGTAATGTAGTGGAGTCGTTTACTAAAAAAACACGAATAACACCATCTTAAATGCACAGGCGTTTAAAGCTTCTTTAATAGATGTCTGCACTACCATTATTAGCCTCTCGCACATTATCTATACTCTTTCTCTGTTATTAATAAAGCCCGAAACAAATACAATAAACAAGAATTTTGAAAATACTATATTCAGTTTTTCTAAAATTTGTAATTCACCACATTATTTTATGTCAAAGATTATTATTATATTTTTATTAATATTATATACATACTAATGAATAAACATATATTTCTATTATTATATACATACTAATAAATAAACATATTTCTATTATTATTATTATATACATACTAATGAATAAACATATATTTCTATTATTATTATATACATTAATGAATAAATATATGTTTCTATTATTATTATAATTATTATTATCATTATTTATACTTTGAAAAGAATATTATTACGAGCAATATAGTAGTTTATACTCGAATTTTTTTAATAATTATTTTTCTGGACGTCTTTTCTAAAAATAAATTATGCAATGTAAGTTTAAAATAAGGCAGACGTAATATACGGAATAATACAGAGAACGCTGCCTTTGCATCTTTTTTGTTTTTTATTTTTTTTACCGTTAATATTAACTCTTTTTTTTTCTAAATACCATACGACGGAATGAAGGAATAATTTAAGCTGATGATTGAAAAATAACGTTATTAGGTGTGACTCACATGGTGACCCCGAGACCGTTAACCAAAGAACGAATGTGGAGAACCTTTTCCCATTCCAAACATTTACTTTACCCTGAAGAAAAAATGTGTTGCGTTAAAAATAGTGTGGATGAAAAGAGCTTTGTTTCGAAAATTTCGCCATAAACATTGATACCAAAAAATTACGATTCTTGAATTGTTATTCGAAACGTGAATCGAGATTTTACAATTTGCAATGAAGAAATTTAGATACCTTACAATATACCTTTTACTGAGCCTCGGAAGCCATAGGTAATCGATTGAAAACAATTTTCAGGTTAACTTCAGATTCTGGAGCAAAATTGATTCCGATTAAATAAAACGGAAAATCTATTGGAATCCTATAAAACTCATTGAAGCTTTTATTATTTTATCAAGTTTCGAAGCTAACTTTATCAAGTTTCGAAGCTAACTTTATCACGTTTTGAAGCTAACTTTATCACGTTTCGAAGCTTATATATTAAACGTTGAAGCTCACTAGTTAACTAAACTTGAAAGACTGTTTTTGTTACGAAAATGGATAGTAATAAAAATGGCTCGTAATAAAAATGCATCATCTGTGTGTGTGGGAATTCTTTTGAATCGGGTGCGTCTCAAAAGATTCTATATGCGAAATGAGCATGGAATGAAAGGATTGTGTTGTTGAGGTCAGAAGAAAGAGGAGCTTGAAGAATGACGGAGAAACGGGAAAAAGAAGAAACTTTCGAAAGACAGACGGAGAATTATTCTGATCGCAGATGCAATGATGTGCTTCCATTTTACAAGCCTTGAAAGAATGCTCTTGTCCAATAACAATCGACCAGACTTGAAAGTGAATGCTCCAAAGGTCCAAAGAGACTGAATTGGAAAATTGCCTTCATCCTATTGATACTTGACGCCATACGCAACGCTTATTGCTTTTAATTCGCTTTGATCATCAACGCGGAAGATAGCAGACGAAAAAATGTGTTTATAAACAATAATATGACCCAGATAACTCATACTTTGTTGTTTGGAGTCAAAACATGCTTTTCTTTGTTCGTTTCTTCTCGTTTTTCTTTCTTTCTTTTCTTTCTTTTCCAACTCTGCCCTTCTTTCTTTCCTCCTAATGGCGCAATTTTACCTCTACGCAAAATAGGTAAATGAATTAAACATGCGTTGGCACCTTAAGTAGCCGATGTTGTGTGTGCACATGATCCCACATATAATTACACGAACAACGAGACTCCGTTACTGATGAATCCATTTCAAAGCTCCGTAACAGCCTGTAACGTGAAAGAAAACTGTATATAAAGAAACACTTTAGGGGACCACGAAACCTTGTCGAAAGTTCTGAAAAAGTGAACTCGAAATTGAAAGTAAGTCTCGGTTGCGTCAGGCAGAGAAAAAGGCCATTGTCCATGAACTGTAGAAAGTTAGAAACGGGATTAGTCTGACTGGCACATTTTAGAGTGTAGAAAGATCCCTGGAAACGTTTTCCCAGAACGCAATGTGAAAAAAGCGGCTCTAATCCATTTCCTCTCGGGCACTTGTGATCATTGGAAGAAGAGTATTATTGCGGAAATGATTTCAGAATCAAGTCATTAAAAGCCCTTTTGTCAACGAAGGTCCGTTCTTATCTATCTGGACACGAAATCTGTGAATGGAGGCTGCTGCACGAGCCGGCGTAATTGGGATTTATTACGATGTTAATTTGTCCAATTGTGCGAATGAAGTTAAATCGTTGACCTCCCGGCTCGGTTTCTGCATTGATTAAACAGGCAGCCAGCACGTGTCGATGGGTCTGTGTTGGTTGGTTTTACACTCGGATGTTGAAGACCGCATAGACGTAAGGGCACGAAAGGTTCAACACATAAGGCTTCATCTATCCATTTATTGTCCCACATTAACGCGTTTAGAACGCAAGCCTCTTTTCACTAGAAGCTCATTAGTTCAACCAGACTGAAATTTATTAGAACATTTGTCTAGGGATTTATTTCATCAATGACAACCGAAATGAACCGAAATGTAACAAAACAAATCCGAACTCTTATCCGGATTGGTAGAAAGCAAATCCGGATCGTTAGGAAGCTAATTCGAATCGTTAGGAAGCAAATCCGGATCGCTAGGAAGCAAATCCGAATCGTTAGGAAGCAAATCCGGATCGTTAGGAAGCAAATCCGGATCGCTAGGAAGCATATCCGAATTGCTACGAAATCCAAACTGTTACGAAACGTACCATTTGCGCAATTTCTGCAATTATACAGAGAGATTGCATTAGTTGGGATGTAATTTTCGATGAGTAAGCATTGCATCTGTGGAAGCTTTGTTGTATATTAGATATATGGAAGAACGAAATGAGGGTTTTATTTTAATGTTTTATGTTGATGAGTATTTTAAGGAGATTGGGGTGATAGTGCTTTACATAATGCAGGTGAGCATTGCATTCTTAGATAATATCCCCTTTAGATGTTGGTTTCAGAATAATCGACGATGCGAGTTGACACAAATAGACGCCAACTCGATGAGATTACCTTAATCTGGCTTACGTTAAACTCTAACAAGCTGAATCTGATTTGCTAGAGTAGTAACATGGCTCAGAACACTGATTATCGAATAAGGTAGTAAAAATGTTTCTCGCGCTGATAATTATTTGTCATTCAGTCACAAAATCATCAAATCATCTTCATCTTTTTACGCAAAAGCGGTACAAAACCATCTTCAAAGCTTTTTGTTATTTAAAACCTTAGCATAACATTTGTAATATTCCAAAACGTTAGGATACTAAAACATCATACCAAAACATTAGCATACTACATCATACCAAAACATTAGCATACCAAAACATTAGCATACTACATCATACCAAAACATTAGCATACCAAAACATACCAAAACATTGGCATATCAAAATATTAGCATACCAAAACATTAGTATACCAAAACGTTAGCATACCAAAATTTTGTGGTACTAGAACGTTCCTACTATACCAAAACCATTTTCTTGTAAGGCCAATTTCATATCTGCAGAACCATTTTTAAAAAAGCATATTCTTCTGTTTATCTCAATTTCCAGCACAGTAGCGTCTCTGTCAAATCATTTTCATCTATCTCTCTTAATTTCAAGTACAGTGCCATCCCTCTCATCTCCATCAATTCTGAGTTTGAAGAACAGGAATTTAAATCACAATTAAAAGACCTATTTGTGCAGTACTTTCAGCCCTTTAAATTTCAATTGGTTAAGGTAGAGAGGCATTCGGGTAGAGAGGTATACATAAGAGACATGGCTTTCATAGGCAACCATGAAAAATCTCTGCTTGAGTTTTGCACCTCATAGCAGATGGGGTTTGTCAGTAAGATTGGATAAAGGGTGAATGTTAGGGTAAAATAGGTTTAGAAGTGAGAAATAGGCATAGGAGAGAGAAACAGGTACAACATTACAAAAGGTTTAGGTAGTTGTATATGTACTATTGGTAGTAGTAGTAGTAGTAGTAGTTGTAGTATGCAGTAGTAAATGTAGTAGTAGTAGTATATGTAGTAATGGTAGGAAAAGTATGTGTAGTATTGGTAGTTGTAGTGTATATAGTATTGATAGTAGCAGTATATGTAGTAGCAGTATATGTAGTAGCAGTATATGTAGTAGCAGTATATGTAGTAGTAGTATATATAGTATTAGTACCATTGGTAATAATAATATAGGCAATAGTATTAGTACATACTTCGCATAGATATACGAGGGTGAAATAGGTATACGAGAGTGAAATAGGCATGCAAGGGTAAAAGTGTGTAGGGTATAGCAAACAGGTAAAAAGTGTTGGTGAATAGCACTGCAAAAGGTATGTATCACTAGCGTCAGCTGAACCAGGTTACAATAGAGCACAAGGGCCATTGCCTGCTCTCTTAGAAACGCTTTCCCCCTGGGTCGTGATTCCACTCGGCCATGTAAATTTACTATAGTTACTTCATTGCCACGCCACCCCCTTTTTCAACCTAAGCCATCTTCCAAACGAGCCTCTTCCTTCAACCATAAATCCTTCTGTTATAAACCTTTGCCCTAGACTTCGTACGTCATTCGTCAAGTGCTTTTTTTCTTAACCACCATCTAACACTGCATTCCACAAAAACATCTTCAATTCCCTGACTCATGACGCAAGGAAACCTAGCAAAAAATCAGCCTTAACTGAACACCCAGTGGCAAATTTCTAATACAACAACTAATTTTGCGGATTAAACTGATCATGCTGCAAAAAAGCTAATTGATAATCGACTGCACTGTAAAAATGTCTGGCTGAGATGAGCAAACATGTTTTTTGTGTATAGGGAAACTTATTTTGGATATATAGGAGATAATTTTGGGAATAAAGGAGTCAATTTTGGGAATGGAGGACCTAATGTTGGTAATAGATGAGCTAATTTTGGGAATAGAGGACTTAATGTTGGCAATAAATGAGCTAATTTTGGGAATAGAGGACTTAATACTGGTAATAGATGAGCTAATTTTGGGAATAGAGGTCCTAATGTAGCTAATAGATAAGCTAATTTTGAAAATAGAGGTCCTAATGTTGGTAATAGATGAGCTAATGTTAGTAATAGAGGTCCTAATGTTGCAAATAGGAGCTAATGTTGGTAATAGATGAGCTAATGTTCGTAATAGAGGTTCTAATGTTGCAAATAGGAGCTAATGTTGGTAATAGATGAGCTAATGTTCGTAATAGAGGACCTAATGTTGCAAATAGGAGCTAATGTTCGTATTAGATGAGCTAATTTTGAGAATAGAGGACCTTATGTAGGTAATATATGAGATCATTTTTGAAATAAAGGACCTAATGTTGCAAATGGGAGCTAATATTTGTAATAGAAGCGAAAAAAAATTTAGAATCACGATTTTGAATACGAATCCGGGTACAATAAAGGAAGTGTACAAGAATTCGAGGAAAAATCGGTACGTGTAGAAAATTGATACGTTTTATTGATTGTCAAGGACACTCGTCGGTTTTTTACTGACGAAGGTTCTCTCGCTGCTCGCATCCTCAAGTGAAGCACCTACGTGTCTGAATGCTCCGTTCTCAGCGACCGGATGCCCCTTCTTTCTTTATTTCTCGACCACATCATCACTATTATCGCAGTCCCCACTGCTTCGTTTCCCTGCCTCTCTAAATACCTCCAACTTTTCATAATCCTGTGTGAATCCACCAGCCCATAAAAATAATGTCAATTGGTTCGAAAATTAGTCCCACGCTGCTAATTAATGCATGGGAAAAGCTTCCCCGAATGAAACCATTTTTGTATTCTCATGCAGCGTTCCCCTTCTGCATAAAGCTTCCTGTTTCGAAGATGCCTCTTTGTTTCTTTCTCTTATCCCTTTTTTCTTGTCGTATCTTTCCTTGTACCTTGTATCCTCTTTCTGGTTCTTAATTGTTCTGCTTATTGTATTTTTCTGTTTCTTGTATTTTTCTGGTTCTTGTTCTGTTTATTGTATTTTTCTGTTTCTTGTATTTTTCTGTTTATTGTATTTTCCTGTTTATTGTATTTTCCTGTTTATTGCATTTTCCTGTTTATTGTATTTTCCTGTTTATTGTATTTTTCTGTTTCTGGTGTTTTATCCGTTCTATCTTTCTGTTTTACGATTCGGTTTACTGTTTCGGTTAGGCTTCGTGTCATTGTTGGCAGAAACAATGTTGCATGATTAACAAATGGGTTTATGAGAGAACAATGGCCAACTCCCGTTCTTCGAGATATTGATGGACGTGGATCGGTTTGACCCGACTCACTGGAAAGATTATCGGAGTCTGATCCTGACACAAATTACTACGATCACTAAAGCGTAATCGTGGCGGAGTGAAGGTGCATTAGAACTTGACCTTGACGGAGCATTAACTCCTATAACTGGTTGTCTCTCTTATACGCAACGAGCTGGTTTGACTCGTTGGAAGGAATCGGTTGAACTTAGCGGACATTCCACCGAGGATAACCCTAACAGGATGCTTTATCATCACCACGCTAATTACCAGAAACAATGCTAAAACCATTACTATAACTTCTCTCCACAACTCTTCTATACACCCAACCGTATTTTTTGCCATTGTGTACACATTTTACTATATTAGTCTTTACTCTCTTTACTATTGTGTATACCATTCACCGTCGCATATACTGTTCATTATCGCTTATACTGTTCTGCTGTACATTATCTCTTGTTCATTATCTCCTGTTCATTATCTACTGTTCATTATCTCTTGTTCATTATCTCCTGTTCATTATCTACTGTTCATTATCTCCTGTTCATTATCTCCTGTTCATTATCTCATATACTGTTCATTATCGCATATACTTTTCAATATCCCATACTCTTTACTATCGCATATTTTAAAAACTTTTCACCATTATGTAACGTGTGTATACCTTTTGGTACACTCAAAATTTCCTTGAGCACAATGCTAAGACGCGGTTTTTTGCCCACTGATGAAAGAGGAACTTTATCAGTTCTTTTATTTTCGTGGCTCCAGGATAATTCCCATTATTATTCTTCATGGAAGAAGCAGGATGAAGCCTGGATGGCTGTTCGCAGGGGCCAGTGACCGCCCCCGGCAAGGTTCTCGTCTTCGTCTTCATTCTTCGGCTTCTCCTTTCTCTAGTTCTTCGTACAACCGGCTGTTGATAATGTGGGACTGTAAGTGCGTGGACACGTGTATAGGTGTGCACGTTCGTGCGTAAGAAACGTTTGCTTTTCTAGGTAACGTACGACCGGTCACGCGACGCTCGAGTAATACTCGACAACATGCCACAGAGTCCGCTTAGAACCTATAATGCCATACCCTTTGTTACCACTATTGCTCACAATTTTTAGCAAATTGCGTTCTTTATGCTTATTTTCGCGTTCTTTATGCTTAATTACGCGTTCCTTATGCTTAATTGCTCGTTCCTTATGCTTAATTACGCGTTCTTTATGCTTAATTGCTTGTTCCTTATGCTTAATTACTCGTTCCTTATGCTTAATTACTCGTTCTTTAGGCGTTCTTCCTCAACTGACACTTGGGCCAATATCTTCTTTTAAAAACTATCTTCTCTCATAGGTATCCTAATAGGTACATATTATAGTATCCTAATAGGTACATATTATAGTATCCTAATAGGTACATATTATAGTATCGTAATAGGTACATATTATAGTATCCTAATAGGTACATATTATAGTATTCTAATAGGTTTATATAGGATCCCAATAGGTATACATATATACTATCCTAATAGGTACATATAGGATCCCAATAGGTACATATATACTATCCTAATAGGTATAATATATAGTATCCCAATAGGTATATATAGTATACGTATAGGTACATACATAGTGCATAGTATACAGTATACATAGAGGTATATAATATAGGTATTGTCCGTAGGAAACGCGGCGAAAAACTTGAGAAGTAACAATAGCAAGTGGCTAATTAAGTGTTCTTTAAAAGAGCATTAGTGTTGTTAAAAAGGTCAAGATACCGTAATTTAGAAGGCGTTCGCAATTTGACCGGAGGTTAACACGAAAAGAGCTAATTAGCGAAGTTAATGAAACTAGTGGCTCTAGTTTTAACACCAATTGGCTGAGGCCGTTGCGCCATAAAGCCAACAAGGTTTACTGCGAACGATTAACCCGCATTGATGTATTCTTTTGACGTGAAGAACCATGCTACCAGTATTGGCGAGCTACCAAGAAACAATTTACTGCCAGGCAAAATTTTCGTCGGTCCGTATCGAACGGTCGTAAAACTCCTGCGGATTGAATTAATAAACTTACTAACATAGAATGGAATAATCTGAATCGAATAATCTGCATCGAATTATCTGAATCGAATAATCTAAATCGAATAATCTGCATCGAATAATCTGAATCAAATAATCTGAATCTAATAATCTGTATCGAATAATCTGAATCGAATAATCTAAATCGAATAATCTGCATCGAATAATCTAAGTCGAATAATCTGAATCGTAGACTCGAAAAACGTAGAATGGAATAATCTGAAACGTAGAATCGAATAATCTGAAGAGTTGTGAATCTGAATAATAGACCTTCCAAGAAGTGTAGTAAAAATGCCATCAAATGATGCAGGAAAAATAAAATAGTAATCCAGGAAGGGTTTGATTCAATATACAAAACCGCAAAAGTTTCTTTTCTGCTCCTAAGGTAGAATCTTGTTTCATTAAAAAAGGAACTAATAATTCTATCGCAGTACTTTACTCTCGTTCTTCGACCATCCTCACTCGCGGCAGCATCCGCTCTTTGAAAAATCTCCAACCGTAGAAAACCTGTATTCAACCCATTGATTTCTTTTGAACTTGATACACGAGTTTTTAATCTACACTCTGAGAAACGACTCCTTTGGTACTAATCCGAAGAATCAAATGAAGACTTTACAAAACTGTTTACCTGTTCACAAAACTGTTTACCTATTCACAACACCGTTTACCTGTTTACAAAACTATTTACCTATTCACAAAACTGTTTACCTGTTTACAAAACTATTTACCTATTCACAAAACTGTTTACCTGTTTACAAAACTATTTACCTGTTCACAAAACTGTTTACCTGTTTACAAAACTGTTTACCTATTCACAAAACTGTTTACCTGATCACAAAACTGTTTCTAATACTGTCTACAAAACTGTTTATACAAAACCAACACTGCAGTTTTGTTTCCAGTGTAAAAATAAACAGAAAAGTTCATTGTGGGGATTTAATCGGAGTTGTAGTTTTCGGTTCAGAGCGGTTTAAACATCGCCGGCTGAGCGCGGGCCGATTTCCGAACTGATGTTTAAACGCTCGTGGTTTGAAAACCATTTTTCGGATCGGTTTTTGCACACGAATTGTGGGCTCTAAAAACCGAAATGTTCGGATAAGGATGGTATGATCGTATATATAAAATTATCGTATATATAAAATGATCGTATATATAAAATTATCGTATATATAAAATGATCGTATATATAAAATAATCGTACATATATATAATACAAATTTATGATATATGTACAATAAAACACATTTTATACCGAATTACTGAGTCGCTAAGTTGTAGTTACATTATATAGAGTAACGATAATTTATCGTGAATATATGAGACGTAATCGTAATTTTCAGGTTGGTTGGCCAGATTAAAGATTAATGTATTGGCGGTAAGTGAATCTCAAACGGTCCATGATCATAGAAAAAATAACGGTGCGAAGCGACCCCATGAGGTCACGCTCCCCTAAGCTCTCACTTTCCTCCCCGTCGAACACGCCAACTCTTACCGCTCATTTACATATCGTTTTGTGACACATGGTAGGACAGCTGCTTTCTTTTTACGAATATTCAACTCGAACATCACCCTTTTATTTATTTACCGCACCAACGACAAATTAATTTCTAATTGTCAACCCGAAACGGTCTCAAAAATTGCTGTTTGTCTTATACATAAACATGTTTTCACCCTAAACTTGTTTCTTTCCGATTTCTAAGGTATTACACTGACACAAACATATTCTTCTTGCAAAAGCGGACAGAAAAGTCCATTGCTGGAATTTAATCCGAATTGTAGTTTTTGAGATAGAGTAGTTTAAACACCGACGAAACGCGGGCGGCCGATTTCTGCCTCGGTGTTTAAACAACTCTGGCTCGAAAACTACAATTCGGATTTAATCACCCCAAGAGACTTTTTTGTTCCCTTTTGGGTTAAAAATAACCCTGCAATTTCGGAATTGACGTCACATTTTTTAAAATTTCGTTTTTTAAATTATCATGTCTTTTGCTTCCTTAAAGCATTGTTTAACATGTTCTGTTAGCATGTTTTTACATTCTCATCAATAATGAGAGTGTATTTAGCATTTTTTGGCATGCTTGTTATCATGTTTTTTTTAAATGAACAATTGTTTATGAATCTTGTTTTTCTTAAACTGATTGTGAGTTACTTTCGTAATTACACGTTCTGTTGATTTATGTACGCATTTTCTGGGCTTATGAAATATGTAACTAACTCTTTCTTACAAAGACTCGGGTTTCTTTTTCCGGCATTTAATTGGCAAGGGATCTGACTCAATGAGCCTTATCGATAAAAGAAGCAGACTATAAAATTGGGTTTTACTGATTGTCGACTTTATAACTCGACTGACTTCCTCAAGAGCAGATATTAACTGCAATAATGGAGATAAAAATAGATTAATAGGTTTAAATATTCTTGGTTAATAAAAGCATTAAAGTTTTGCCAATCTATTCCAAGAAATAATTCTCGAGGGTCGTGACAATTGAGAGTCATTTTACTGCTTACGAATTATTGTCTACAGAGAATTTTTACAGCTCTGAGAAACAATTTTTTTGTGCAGGGTACTCATTACTTTGTAACTTTTCGAAATAATTGTCGAGCTGCTTTGTCTCTGACTTAGGATAGGTTGAGGTAGTCAAAGCTTGAATGGCACCGTACCTAGTGACCACTTTTTACTCGGCGGGATGCTTGTTTGAAACCAGCTTTTCATCCCTCTCACTTAAAGACCCTCCATTTCCGCCCATAAGAGGACTCGTCACGCAAGTATCCTCTTGTAGTCTAATAACCTTGCCTAGGTACTCCCATAATGCTTACGCATTTATTTAACGATATTTTTCTTGATAAAAGTTGCCTTTTAGGGCTCGTAAAAGGCTCAATTGGGAGTGTCTTGTAGTTGTTGGACTAAAGACAATTTGCCATTTATTTTGTTGGGAAATAGTTTCTTATTATTGTTTACGTGGTGTAAATCTCGCATAAGGCAGACGAGCCTCTTCATAAACTCTCTTGTCGGAGAACACGTGGCAGTGTAAATTTTAGAGTAAGTGCTTCACATGCCATATGTCTGGTTTCCCGAGACGACGAGTAAAAGTACTCTTCTCCGGACGCAGAGACGTGGCTATTTCTGGAGTCTGGAAAAGCGATCAAAAGTACCATCTTCCTTTTGACCCTTTACGATCCCAGACTGAGAATAGATCGGTTAAGGAACTGATTTACAATTTTGTGCAACTAGATCGTGTCTTTTAGAGAGTAAAAAACAGTTTACCGGATCTTTTTGCGTCGGGTTTTGGTCAATGAATGTGATTTTTAGCTCTAGGTGTAGCTAGAGATGGCAGAAAACTTTACTGCGCAGGTAAAGATGCGACTCGGACTTACTGCGCAGCTAAAGACGCGACACAACTTTACTGCGCAGCTAAAGATGCCGCACGACCTTACTGCGCAGCTAAAAAAGCTACAAAACTCTACTGCGCAGCTAAAGATGCAATACGACATTACTGCGCAGCTAAAGAAGCTACATAACTCTACTGCGCAGCAAAGGATGCTACAGAGCCTCACTGCGCAGCTAAAAATACTAAAAAAACGTTAATACACAATTTTAGAAAATATAAAAATTGACTTCGCAGCTAAATACGACACGAACTTTTACTTAGCGTGATGAATCGGCAAGATTTCATTACGTGCAGTAAATCGCAGTTGAATTACAAAAAAAAATGAGAGCCGATAATAGCTTTTGACACAAAAAATAAAAATTATTTCCTCTATCCAAACGTTTTTCTAAATGAAATCCCTTTTTACAGTTTTCTGGATCGAAAATAAATCCAATGGCATTTTTCCGGACTCGAACGGACCAACCGTTGCTGAGATATTGCCGATGCAAGCGCGCGCCTATCAGAAATCAGTTGCGCGCGCATCTACCTCTTCACAGCTCGCGCACAACTCGAATGCCATTGGCGCGCTCTTTGATCGTCCCTATTTTTTAAACCCTTGGGTCTACAGTTTTTCTTCCAAAAGCTATTCTTCTCAGTTTTTCAAGAGCAACATTTTTATACGACTTAAAACAATTTTTTTCGTTTTTTAAAATGAAAAAAAGCTTTAAAAGTGTTCTTTTTTAAGATAAATTATTTAAATGAAGTTATTTCAAATAAATTATTTAAAATGAATTATTTAAAGGAAATTATTTAAAAGAAATTATTTAAAATGAATTATTTAAAGGAAATTATTTAAAGGAAATTATTTAAAAGAAATTATTTATAGGAAATTATTTAAAGGAAATTGTTTAAAAAGAATTATGGATATCCGAAATTATTATATAGGGAATTATTTCTCGATTGTGGAATAATCGGTTCGTGGTTGTAGAAATAAAAGGTAGAGAATAAAGGGAATATAAAGAATAAGGGGAAATAGAAAGATGGAAAGGTCACGTTACGAGCGAGCAGAGCCGATTGTTTACGAAAAGGAATGTCGTTATGTAAAAAGTATTTGCTACTTCTTGTGCTTCAGATTGAAAGCTGCGACTCTAAATGTGGCTTCTGATCCTGTTTTCCGACCCTGAACTTCGATTACGAGTTCGTAGACTTTTGCATGGCACAGGGCCAAATGACTTTGTAATATGAGTCAACTCCCGCGTCTCCAACATGTCTACAAGCGACTCTCATCTGGTCCCCGACCCGCACGAATTTTTAATTCAATCTTCACGCCAAATTCTTTTCCGATTTTTTTTTTCGTTTCGTTTTACAGAAAACGAATTTTTTGCGTGGTAAATTTTTTATTCTCCACGAAAAAAATTCGTTTTCATTTTAATAATGAATAAAAATTGTATTTTAATAACAAACTCAATTTTTATTTTTAATAATTAATAATTAAGTAATTATTGAATAGTAATAATTTAGTAAATTATCTATTTCATAATAATAATTTAGTAAATTATTTAATAATAATTAATTATATTTTGTATTTATTATTATTGATTATTAACCTTTGACAATTGATTATTATTATTATCGACTTTTTTTCATTTAAACACTGTATTATTAATCGCTTTTTCGCAGAAAAAATCGAAAAAAATTGTTAGACAGGCGTGTAACTTCTTTCATAATTTCCGCTGAGATAAGAACTTCATTTCGCTTTCTAATGAAACCAGCAAGGATTTCACGTTATTGAATTATTTTTACGCCACGTGTATTTCACAAAACTTTCCTCACACTCTGCATCCTGCGGCGCTTGTTTCGAAAAAATTTTGTTCCGCTCTTGAACTCATTGTCTGCTCCAATTTTCTTAAAAAAAAAAAAAAAAGAAAAAAAATGAAAGTACAATTTGTCAAAGTTCCTGTTACGTTGAAAATTATCACCAAATTGCAATCGACCACTATTTCCTCTCAGTCCCTATTTTCAGTTGCAGCTGTTGTCCGGAAGCTGCTCCAAAAGGGCGAGAATTTCCAAAGATATTTTCTGTAACACGTGCCCTGTCGAGAAAAAACGCCAACTGCCGAAAATTTATCAATTTATACGAAAATCTAAAAATATTTATATTTACGGCCCTTTAAGTGCCGACAATTTACGATATTATGTCAAAATCTAAAAATATTTTTATATACCGGCTTTTCAATGCCGAAAATTTATCAGTTTTTACGAATATATAAAAATATTTTTATTTACTGGCTTTTAAATGCCGCGAATGTATCAATTTATACCGAAATCTAAAAATATTTTTATTTATCGGCCTTTAAATGCCGATATTTTTATCATTTTATACCAAAATCTAAAAATATTTTGATATACTGGCTTTTAAATGCCAAAAATTTATCAATTTATACGAATATATAAAAATATTTTTATAAACCGGCTTTTGAATATCGTCTAAATTGGAAAAAATAATAAAAATGATTTGTAGTCATAAAGAACAACAAAAAAATTTGTATATTATAAACTATATTATTTTTAAATTATTCTTGAATTTATTTCAAAAAATATCCATATCAAAGAAATTGTATTTTTTTAAAAAATGCACCTAAATATGCAATTTTCTCTAAAGTGAAAAGATTGTAAATTTGTTCATGGCGAATTGAAAGTAGCTGAATGAAAAAAGTGTCTTTGGGGTTGGTTTATTCTCTCTTCTACTTTAAAAAAAAATTCCCCTTTTAAAAAAGGGGAAAAAAAAGTGGAGCTTTGATTACTGGTTTGAAAGGCCGGTGTCAACTTGGCATATAGTGAGGATAGTTTGGCTGGTTGGGTGAGCTTTAGAAAAGCGGAAGTTGCTAAACTGTTATTCAGATAAAGAGCTCGAGGTTGACCACCTGCAGACTGCAGAGGTGCACTTTACAACACACAGATAGATACTGCATCACAGCAGTCCCGGAAAAAGCCAGTTGCGTTCCGAAGAGACGCAATGCGGAATCTCCAATTCGAGGCAACATTTTCTGTCAGTGCAGAATACCCTAAGCGAAACGGCTTGTGCCTTGGAATTAGAATCACCAAGGCGAGAGATTTCGTGCCTTATCTCCATCATCTACACATCTGCAGTTCCACAACACGTCTCAATCCGACCATTTTCTATTCAAAGTCGCGCCTCTCGACTCTCCGTACCAAGATAAAACGCGCGAACTTGTGAAAGGCGCCTTTAATTCTCGTTTCGTAAGCGATTTTTCCGTTATGACACGATTTTTTAGCTGAGAAATGAAATTTTTGGAAAATTGTTACCGCAGGGTTGTAGGGGTTAGAAAAATGGGTAAAAAGTTCTCAAGAATGGATTGGATCGGACGAATAGTTTGGAAGATACGAGAGATTGAAAATGCGATCCAATTGGAGTGATTTTTTGGAGTATCGTGTGATTTCTTTAGTTATGACGCGATTTTTTAGCTGAGAAATGAAATTTTTGGAAAATTGTTACCGCAGGGTTGTAGGGGTTGGAAAAATGGGTAAAAAGTTCTCAAGAATGGATTGGATCGGACGAATAGTTTGGGAGATACGAGAGATTGAAAATGCGATCCAATCGGCGACGAGGTGCGTGCGCAGAATCGTTCCTATTGGAGCGCTCGTTTTTCGGCGATTACTCGCGAAACGCTGGCGATACAAAAAAACTGTAAAATACTTTCTTTTTGTTTTTTCACTCCCGTTTTAATTTCTTTTTCTAAATCTTCGAAATCTAGATCTTGTATGGTCTAGATCAAGTTTTTCTCTATAAAATAGTGTTGATTTCGTTTTTCGTATACGACCTCACAAAAAATATGGAGAAGCAACAGGAGAGAAAGAATTGGAGACACAGGAGTTGAAAATAGGATTTATAAAAAAATGTACAAAAAAATGTTTATAAAAAAGGTATAAAAACGTATAAAAAATGTCTAAAAAAACATAAAAAATGTCTAAAAAAACGTATAAAAAATGTCTAAAAAAATGTATAAAAAATGTCTAAAAAAAACGTATAAAGGAATGTTCAAAAAAATAAATAAAAAATGGTTAAAAAAGTGTATAAAAAATATTTGAGAAAGAATTTGTAAAAAATGGTTTGTTTTTGAAATATTATGTAAAGAATAATTATCAAGTGAAAGAGAAAATTAATTATGGCGGATGGTTTAGAGGGATTAAAAGTAATGTGGAGTATCCGGAGATAAAAATAAAAAGTGAGGACTTGCACGGTGAGCAAGTTTGAGTGATTGTGTGCATGCCCTATATACATGCACACTTATTAACCCTTACCTCTTTTCTCAAGAGATTTGAGTTGTAAGTGTGGATGCTGATGCGGATCTTCAGCACTCGAGCTGAAAATCTCGCTTGCTATCGCCATTTCTCGTTCCGAGTGATTGCATCCACTGAATTGATTCCACTTTACACTTTTAAC
This sequence comes from Ganaspis sp. Gsp50, assembly GCA_011057455.1. NCBI lineage: Eukaryota > Metazoa > Arthropoda > Insecta > Hymenoptera > Figitidae > Ganaspis > Ganaspis sp. Gsp50. Next base: position 25,847 of record WNHD01000121.1, on the reverse strand, counting down.
AACCTTGCCAAGATTCTGTTCTTAAATTTGATTTGCGTAAAAGGGAGCTGATCGTGATAATATTAATAATATAGTATTATTAATGACAATAAAGAACAATAACAATAAAAAGCAATAACAATGAAAAGCAATTACAATAAAAAACAATAACAATGAAAAACAATTACAATAAAAAGCAATAACAATGAAAAACAATTACAATAAAAAGCAATAACAATGAAAACCAGTAACAATAGTATTAACAGATTTCTGTGGTGAAGGAATCATTGTGTAGCGAATTTCACCTTTCCAGTTAGTATTTAAAGAAAAAATCTTGAATTATTCAATTCCTTGTGGAAAAGTGAAGAAAAATGTCTCAAGAACGAATTTGATTGGTCGAGGGGTTTAAAAGATACGAGCGATTAAAGCGCGCTCCAATCAAGGCGCTGGTGCGCGCGCAGGTTCGCTCCTGATTGGCGCGCTCTTTAATCGCTCGTAACTCGGGACCAGATGGGCCTAAAATACTTTTAAAAAGACAGTTCTTTTAGATTTTTTCATAGAAGTGAAATGTTTATGATGCAATCCATGATTGTTGTTTTTGTTTGTTATTCCTATTGTTTTTGTTTGTCATTCCTATGGTTTTTGTTGTTTGTTTTTGTGTTTTTTTTTTGTTTTATTTTTGTTTTTTTTTGTTTTTTTCTTTTCTTTTCTTTATTTTTTTTATACCGGTAATTCTTTTCTGATTTAGTAGTTTTACAAATATTTTTTGATAGTGCGATTAAATATTACTTCACATTTAATTAGAAATTAGTGAGAAATAGTGTGAAATGTTTTTTTTAAATATTTCTTAAGAAAGTGAAAGATGCTGAAGACGGTTACTAAAAACGATCTAGTTGTTACTTAATGGACTTCTTCGTTATCAGTCAAGAATAGGTCCTTCTGTTATTTATACAATTTTATCTCTTTTACGATATTTATGTTTTTTATCTAAATGCTCGCTTTCAAGAGCTTTCTGCTTTATATAGTAGTCACTCTTATTATCCTAATCTACGCGCAATTAACTCTTTTTTAAAGTGGATTTTCGCGAAAGTAAATTTTAAAGAATTAAGTAATTGTAAAAATAAATAAATAATTGGAAAATTAAATAATTGGAAAAATAAATAATTAGAAAAATAATTAAAAAAATAAATAATTAGAAAAGTAAACAATCATTGCAAAAGGAATTAAATATTTAGAAAAATATATTATCAAAAATAGAAAAATAAATAAAAATATTAAAAAAATAAAAAAATTTGAAAAATAAATTAAAAAATTAGAAAAATAAAAAATTTCTAAAAAAAATAGAAAATTTAGAAAAATGATTGGAAGTTAATGTATTATTTTTTGAATTATTTAATATTGGTAATGTTGGGCGATTTTTCGAGAGAATTAATTTATGTCGGGTCATTGAATAAAAGAATCGCGGAAATTGCTCCTGTCCCGGATGCTATTTTTTTACGCCTCGGCTATTTTCAATGGTGTAATACAAAACACTTTTTTTTCACTATAATCTTGTTAATGATGTTAAAAAAGCTCTTGAATTATTTGTCAGCAACGCTTGACTGCTATCGGAATGATAAATCTTTTGTTTACTAAGTGACCTACTCTATTTGATGCTCTTTTATTAAAATTCCTTGAAAACAGGGTCACCGCCCGCAATAATTATTTTTTGTTTTTACTTATCCCAAAATAATTGATTCTTTCCAATTTACAGAAATTTAAGTTTCAATTTACATTTCTATTTTATTTTTCAGATTTTTAAATTCATTTCTTATTTGTAATTTATTTCTTATTTTTTAATTTATTTCCTATTGTTTAATTTTTTTTATTTTTCAATTTATTTCTTATTTTTTTATTTTTTAGCTTCCTTATAGAGAAGCATTGTAATCGTGACGATTTTTTAATTTATTTTTACCTTATTTATCCAAATTTTTCCTCTGTTTGTAAATTTGTTCTCTTTCTGTATTTTTTTTTATATTTCTAACAATTTTCCATAAATTTTCAGTTCTTTTTATAAATATATAATTTAATTTTCTTTCCATAAATTTTCTTCATTCGGATTTATGCAATTTTATACTTAATTTATTATTATTTATTAGTTAATTGAAATTGGGTAATTTTTTATTACAAAATGGCAAACAATAAAAAATTATCGACAGGTTTGTTAGAGAAAGAATTTTATATAAAGCGTTATTGCGTAAAGATCCTTTTTTTAAAACAGGATTTTAGTCATATGATTAGTTTCGAATGCCATGCACTGAGTCACTGCTATTAAATGCACAAGGTATGAAGAACTGAAAGGATAAAGTTGAAAAGAATGTGAACAGCCGGATACCAAGAGGAGGCCGTTATACATGAGGGTAACCCGATGGCGACGCTACCTGTGCTCCCCCATACAATATACTATAGCCACGGGATGTTCCTTTCTTTCCATCAATCAAAAATGTCGATGAATCGATGAGAAAATTCCAACAAATCGATTAGAAACTAAAAAAAAGTTGATACTCATCAAAGTATCGAGTAATTGACCTAAAAATATTGAAAAGAAACGTTTAAAAATGAAAAACGATTTTTGGTACCGAAAATCGATTTTAAAATATCGAATAATTGATTTAAAAATATCTAAAATTCAATGTACTAAATTATATTTATAGTAATAATGAATTTTTGCATGAAAGGAACTATTTCTAGATTTCCAGTTTGTATTTAAAGAAAAATTCTTGAATTATTCAATTTCCTGTGGAAAAATGAGGAAAAAAGTCTTTGGAACGAGTTTGATTGACCGAAAAGTTTGGGAGTTAGGAGCGAGTAAAGCGCGCTCCAATCCGCGCTCCATCGCGCCCGATGCGCGCGCAGATGCGTTCCTGATTGGCGCGCTGTTCAATCGCTTGTAACTCGAGACCAAGTGGGCCTAAAATATTTCTAAAAAAACAGTTCTTTTTTATTCTTTCGCAGAAATGATATTTGTAAGATGAATTTATATTTTATAACATGATATTTGATAGAAACATGAAAAAATATTGCAAGATAATAAATGTATAAAATGTGTGTTTATTTTTTGTTACAGAGTCGCTCCAAGAGCCCCGCTTCGTGTCCCATCCATCAAGTAGTGGAAAATTTAGTCCTGAAAATAGAACAAAAATTTTGCAGTGCCAAGCACGAGGTCAGTTTAGCTCTAAGATTGTTTTTTAAAAAAAATATATCATCCTTTTTGTCGCAATAGTTTGCACTTTTTTTGTAATAATTTTCCATTGTACAAAAATGATTTCTTATTGTGCAAAAATTTCTTGTTGTGCAAAAATAAGTGTAGAAAAATAACTCTTTAAAGTCTAATAATTTTTTAATCGTAGGGAAATATTTTTTAATTATAGGAAGACAATTTTTAATTAAAGAAACAAAAGTAGTTTATTATTGTAGTTAATTGACAAAAAATTATGTTTTGGTCGTGTGAAAACAATATTTGAAAGCTAAAAGGTTCAAGGAAGACTTGAAACATTTTCTCATAAAATTGAAAGCCCTCTGGAGAATATTCATTGTCCTCGTGAAATATCGTATGGCAAGCGGATAAGGTGGTGGCCAAGCGAAGCCTCATTCATGCTGTAACGTGATATCGTGACCCTTTAGTAATAGCGTTAGATCACTGAAGGGTGCATAAAATTCTACCTTCACAAGAAACTTCTCTTTCCCCCCATAAAATTATTTATTTTCACCAAAATCACTCGCCTGTTATGTTGCGCCTTTAATTTATCTTTTTTTGCGTTTCAAATGTACCCTCGAACTTTTAAATTTGCTTATTACTTTTTGCTTTGTTTATTAGTATTTTTGTTTAATTATTTCTTTCATTATTATTCGTTTCATTTTTATTATTCTTATTCGTTTCTTTATTGTTATTATTCGTTTCATTATTATTATTATTATTCGTTTCATTATTATTATTCGTTTTATTATTATTATTTCTTTCACTATAATTTCTATTATCATTATTACTATCACCACGTGTATTTCTTAATGTAAACAAAATTCGAATGCAACGAGTTATCAAGAAAATGCGTTATTCGAGTTTAAAATTCACATCGTACGGCCAAGATCAACCTTTCAAGTTTTCATCAGATTTTTCTGGCCTTAAAGACGATTTGGATGAAAAATTACTATGTGGTGATATTCTGCTTGATATAACGAATAAAAAAGCCTTTGGCGCGAATTTGATACATCAAACCGTTCAGGAGTTATTGGCGTCCAAAGAGCGCGCGAATAGATGGAGAGGGCGCATGGAAAGGGAGAGGGCGCATGGAGAGGGAATTGCGCGCGCACCAGGAGCCGGATTAGCTAGCGCTCGGCTCCTATTGGTGCGCTCTTTAATAGTCCGTAACTTTCAAACCGTAGGGCCTACAAAGTTGCCGTACGGACCTTTTTTGCTTGGTTTTTCACGTAGAATCTGAATCTCTAGGTTTCAAAGGCGTACAATAATCGAAAAATGAAATGAGGCGGTTTTTTTTCAGGTCATCCGCAGCCTCGGTACAGGTGGTTCAAAGATGGACAACCCTTGACGAGTGAACTCACCTCCGAACCTTATTATCGAATTAACATTACGAAGAGGGAAGACACGGGTGTCTATTATTGTGTAGCTACCAACGAAGTTGGCTCAATATTCAGCGAGCGCATTTCTTTTTCTGTTGCTTGTAAGAAAGTCAATTTTATTTGTAAATTATTATTAATTGTAATTAATTAATGTAATTGTTACTATTATTGTTATTACTATTATTATTATTATTATTAATATTATTATTACTATTGTTATTATTATTACTATTGTTATATTGTTACTATTATTGTTATTATTTTTTACTATTGTTATATTATTATTATTACTATTGTTATGTTGTTACTAGCATTATTATCATATTTTTTATTTATTTAAGGGGAATTGATTAATTTTAAGTTAATAAATTATCAATTAAACTTAATTTATTTTTGAAAAATTTCAGATATGGGAATATTTGAAGATTTGACGGAAATCCCATTGACTGTGGAATCCGGAAATGCGGCGATTTTAAGACTGCCGCCTATTGAAAGCAATCCAACTCCAGAAGTGAGCTGGTCAAGTTCTGATGGCACAATTCCTTACACTATAAAATACGCGACTGCTCAACAAATGCTGATAATTCTCAACGCTTCTGAAGAGGATGAGGGGTCTTACAGGTTGCTGTTTTTTTATTTATTAAAAACAATGCAAAAAGATTTTAAATAAATTGCGGAATTAATTAAACAAAATTGAATTTTAAAAAAGAAGTTAAAAATAATATGCAAAATAAAATATGATTAAAAATATAAAATTAAAAAATAAATAAACGCTGCGTAGTGCAGTGGTTAGAGCGTCCGACTGTAAAGTTGAGGGTCGTGAGATCGAGTCCAACCGGTGGTACAATTTTTAATTTATAAATTTTGTGATATTTTCAAACAGCTCGAAAAATTAAAAGTAAATTCGACTAGAATTTGAAACTAATTAAAGATTTTCAAATAAAATAACTATATAATTAAAAAATATGCAAAATAAAATGTAATTGAAAAATATGCAAAATAAAATATAATTAAAAATATGCAAAATAAAATATAATTAAGAATATGCAAAATAAAATATAATTAAAAATATGCAAAATAAGATATAATTAAGAATATGAAAAATAAAATATAATTAAAATAAAGACAATTAAGATAAATAATAATAATTAAAAATAATTTGCGTATAGAAATAGAAACAATGAATTAAAATAAAAACAGTTGAAGTAAGTTTTGAAAAAAAAATTTGGAAAATTAAATAATTTAAATAAAAGTTAATTATTATAAAAAATAATTTGCGATAATTTGTAATAATTTCGGTAAATAATGGTGATAAATAATAGTTGTTTAATTGGCATTATTTTTTGTTGTTAATTATGGAAGATGTGGAAATTTGTTTTTTGAAAAAGAAAATTTATTTGAATTGATAAGGTAATTAAATTGTAATAATGGGAGATTAATTAGTTGATGATTTTTTAGGGCAAAGGCTATTAATACTCAAGTGGCGAAAGATGAAATTAGTCCCTTCTTCAAGCTAAAAGTTACTGGTGACTCAAATGCTGAAATTCCTCCGACGATTATTGTGAGACCTCAAGATACGAAAATTATTAAAGATCAAGGAGTTACTTTTTTACATTGCATCGCTAATTCAAGGTAAAATTGGTGTTTTTTTTTATTAATAATTTCAAATCTTTAGATATTAAATTTTCTACAACAACAATTGTCGTTTTATTTTTTTTTTAATTTTTTCTTTTTCCTCATTTTTTCCCATTATTTATTTTTCTGTTATTTTTTATTTTTTTCTTATCTTTTTATTTTTTTCTTATTTTTGTGTTCCCATTGTATTTTTTTGTTCTTTTGTTTCATTTTCTTTTTTGTTTCTTTTTGTTTATTTTTTTCTGTTTGCTTTTTTGTTCTGTTGTTTCTTTTGGCATTTTGTTTCTTTTTGTTTTTTCGTTTCTTTTATTTGTTTTGTTTTTTTTGTTCCATTGTTTTTTTTATTGTTTCTTTTTGTTTTTTCGTTTTTTTTTTGTTTGCTTTTAGTTTTGCTTTGTATCTCTTATTTATTTTTGTTTCATTTATTATTTTTTATTTTATTTTTTTTGTGTTTCTTTTTGATTTTTTGTTCTCATTATTTTTGTTATCTTGTTCCTTTTATTTATTTTTGTTTCATTTATTTCTTTATTTCTTTTTGGTTGTTTGTTCTTATTCTTGTTGTATCTTTTTGTTTTTTTTGTTTGTTAAATTTCTTTTCGTTCTTTTTTTTCTTTTATTTCTTTCTTTGTTTCTTTTTATTTCTTTCTTTGTTTCTTTGTTTCTTTTTTTGTTGTTGTTCCCATTATTTTTTTTGTATCGTTATTTCTTTCATTTCTGTTTGTTTTTTGTTTCTTTTTGGTTTTGTTTTGTATCTTTTATTTATTTTTGTTTCTATTTGGTCTCTTGTTTCCATTATTTTTTGCTGTTGTTTCTTTCTTTTTTATTTTGTTTGCATTATTTTTTTCCTTCTTTTTTGTTTCTTTTATTTCTTTTTTTTTATTTCTTTTCGTTTTTTTCGTTTTTTTTTGTTTCTTTTTGTTTCTTTTCCTTTTTTTGTTTCCTTTATTTCCTTTTGTATTTTTATTTCTTTTCTCTATTTTTGTTTTTTTTATTATTTTCTGTTCTTGTTTCTGTTCCTTTCTTCAGTCATTTTTTCTATTCTTTTTTTCTGTTCTTTTTTCTATTCTTTTTTCCTGTTTTTTTTCTGTTCTTTTTTTCTGTTTTTTTATGTTTTTTTCTGTTCTTTTCTTCTATTTACTTTTGTTTCTGTTTTTTCATCCTTTCTTTTTCTTTTTCAATTATTTTCTTGTTCTTCATGTTTTCTTTACATTTGTTAATTATTTTTCCTGTTTTTTTTTCTATTTCTTTTTTTTTTTTTTTATTTTTGCGTGTGTTTTTTTTCTTCTCGTTTCTTCTTTAATAACTCCAGTGTTTTTTTGTTTCTTTTCTTTTCATCTTAAACACTTGTATTTGTTTTCAGGTACCTCCACGAGGTAAGAACTTTATGGACCAAGGATGACATTCCAATTGAAAACACGAGAATCTCTTATCAATTTGACGATCTCTGGAACCGGACATTGATCCTAAAATCAGCAAATCTAACTTACACGGGAGTTTATTCTTGTCATGTTGATCTTAGAAGCGGTGGATTTCCAACAATTGTTGCCAACGCCAGTATTGAAGTTTATGGTAATTTTTTTATATGCATTATCATTTTTCTTACATTTTTTTATTTTCTTTCAATTTTTTGTTTTTTTGTATTCTCTTTATTCATTGTATTTCTTTCCATCTTTTTTTTCACTTGTTTGTTTTTTATTTCATTTTATTTTTTATTTTGTTTTATTTTTTATTTTATTTTATTTTTTATTTTACTTTATTTGATTTTCTATTATTTTTCATTGTATTTTTTTTTTCACTTGTTCTAATTTTATTGCTTTGATTTGGTTTTCTATTATTTTTCATTGTATTTTTTTTCACTTGTTCTAATTTTATTGCTTTGATTTTATTTTCTATTATTTTTCATTGTATTTTTTTCTTCACTTGTTCTAATTCTATTGCTTTGATTTAATTTATTTTTTGATTTCTTTCTAATTTTTCGTTTTCTTCTTTAATTTCGTGTTTCTTAGTTCCGTTTGCTTATTTATTGAGAAATAATCATGATTTTGCATTTGTTTGTTTTTGCTTTACAGAAAAACCTTCCTTTATAAATGAATTGAAACGAGAGACTATTAGTGAGTACGGATCAACTTTGACTCTGCCCTGTGAAGCCGAAGGCGTTCCTTTGCCAAAAATTAGCTGGTATCGAAATGCAGAATCTGTCGATCGCTTAGTAGGCACAAGGTAAAAAAACAACTATTAATTTTAATTATTATTTTTAATTATTTTTAACTCTATGCTAATTTTTACTTAATTGTTATTTGTGTTTTTTGTTATTTCAATCAATCTTTGTTTATCTGCATTTAAATCTATTTCTATTTATCTTCATTTAAATTTCTTAGAATTGTTATTTATTTTCATTCACTTCTGTCAATTGTGTTGAATTTTTATTCTATTTATTTGTATTTTTAATTTATTTGTAATTTTTCATTCTTTTCCTTCTTTTCTTTCCTTTCTTTCTCTTTATTCTTTTCCTTCTTTTCTTTCTCTTTATTTTTTCCTTCTTTTCCTTCTCTTTATTCTTTTCCTTATTTTCCTTCTTTTCCTTCCTTTCTTTCTCTTTATTCTTTTCATTCTTTTCCTTCTTTTCTTTCTCTTTATTCTTTTCCTTCTCTTTATTCTTTTCCTTCTTTTCATTCTTTTTCCCCCTCAAGTCCATTGTTAAGCTTTTTTATTACAACAGGAATAATTTTAGATCACGAAAATGTCTGCTTTTCTTTCTAGATACAACTTGGAAGAAGACGGATCTTTAACAATAAAAAAACTAACAATGGAAGATTCTGGAATGTTCCAGTGTCTTGCGTCGAATGAAGCTGGCGAAGCGTCAAGCTACACGTGGATCAGAGCCAAAAGTAAGAAAATACCTTAAGAGAATTGAATAATAGAAAAAATACGAAAAAATGAAAGTAAATAAAATCAGAACAAAATTAGAAAGAAATTGTACAAAAAAAAAAGGGGGAAAAAAGTATGAAAAAAGCAGAAAAAATAGGAAAAAAAGTAGGGAAAAAAGGGGGAAAAAGTATGAAAAAAGCAGAAAAAATAGGAAAAAAAGTAGGGAAAAAGCAGAAAAAGTATGGAAAAAAGTAGGGAAAAAAGCAGAAAAATAGAGAAAGAAAACAGAAAAAAAATTAGATAGGAATAGAAAGAAATAGGAAATAAAGAAACAGGAAAAAAATTAGATAGGAATAGAAAGAAATAGGAAATAAAGAAAAAGGAAAAGGAAATAGGAAGAAGAATAGAAGAAATAGGAAAAAAATAGATGGAAATAGGAAAAATGTGGAAAAAGCAAAAAATAGAAAAATAAAAAAAAAGAAGTCTAAAAATAGAAGTAATAACAAAAATGAATATATAAATAAATATAAGATAAACATCGCAATAGTTACAGCAATGAGTATAGAAAAATACAGATGTAAAAATAAATATTAAAAAAAAAGAGTTTTTTAGGAAGCTAAATTAATTAAAATATAGAAATGATTGTAGAAATAAATATAGAAATAATTGTAGGGATGAGAGTAGAAATAATTTTTAAGAATTGAATTAAATGCCTCAGAAGTAATAAATAGAAATAAAATAATTAGAAATAAACAAAAATAGTGAAAGAATTCAGAAATAATTTAAATAAAGAAAAATAGTGAGAAAATACAGAAATAACTAAACAAAAAAATAATTAACAAAAATAATGAAAAAAATACAGAGATAATTGAAGCAAACAAAAATAATGAAAATATAGAAATAAACATAAATTATGAAAATAGAAAAATAATTGAAATAAAAAAAAATAGTGAAAGAATACAGAAATAATTGTAGAAAAAAAATAGTGAAAGAATACAGAAATAATTGTAGTAACAAAAATAGTGAAATAATACAGAAATAATTGTAGTAAAAAAAATAGTGAAATAATACAGAAATAATTGTAGTCAAAAAAATAGTGAAATAATACAGAAATAATTGTACCTAGTAAAAAAAATAGTGAAAGAATACAGAAATAATTGAAATAAACAAAAATAGCGATAAAGTAGAGAAATTACTGTAAAAAAATAGACAAAATTGAAAGGAACAAAAATAATGAAAAAATACAGGAATAATTGAAATAGACAGAAATAGTGAAAATCTAGAAGGTACTAAAATTAAAATAGAAATTAAATTAAATAATTATTAAATTAATAATTATCAAATAATTATTAAATTAATAATTATCAAATAATTACTAAATTAATAATTATCAAATAATTAATAATAAATAATAAATAGATTGATAATAATTCAAAAAATTTCAAAAATCATTGAATAGAAAATTCAAAAAAAATTTGAATAAATTGATTAATTACACATAGAAATAAAAAAATTGAAATTAAAGGAAATTTGATGATTATTTTTTTTTTATCGGGACAGAAAGCGAAAAAGCCGAAAGCCCAAAGAAGAACAGAGTGAGCCGATGGGCGGCTGGCTACAATGTAGTCAGAGTTCGTCAATCTGATCGTCGATTTTTATTTACCCAATATCCAGACAGTAAGAATTAACAAATGAATACAATTTAGGCAACAAATTCACAAAAAAATAGTTTTTTAATTTTGATAAATTACTTCCTTTTTTTTATTCATTCCCTGTTTTTTATTATCTCATTTTTCTAGACACTTGCTTGAAGACTGCCAATCACTCCGCTTCTATTTTATTTTATAATCAACTTTTGTTTTTAGAACACCTCGTTTTTTATTATTTTTAGATGGTAGAACACTTGAGAGCACGATGTTGTTTGGTGTGCTTTTTATTTTAAAAAATAAAAAAAGAAAGAAAGAAAAAAATAATTATAGAAATAATTATTTTGTGGTGCGTGAAAAACGCGCTGCAAAATAATAACAAAAGTAACAAAAAATTAAATTAAAAATAACAAAAAGTTCAGGACCCTAGATTTTTAGAATTTTAGAATTTTAGAATTTTAGAGAATTTGGAAATTATTTTTTTCTACTGAGTAGACATTTTTTCAATTGAAACATTTTTTGAATTGAAAATATTTATTCAATTGAAAATTGAATTTTGTTCAAATTTTTGTTTAAACATTTTGTTTCAGTACGATTTTTATTTTTTATTTGTTTGTGTTTTTTGCTCTTTTATTTTGCATCTCTTTTTATATTTAGTCTCTTTTTAAAATATTTTATTTAAATAATTATTGAGACTGAAAACTTTTTGTACAATTATTTTTCTTTTCCTTTTTTTTTGTATTTTTTGTAATTTGTATTTCCTGTATTTTGTATTTTTTGTATTTTTTGTAATTTGGATTTTTTGTAGTTTGTATTTTTTATAATTCGTATTTTTTGAGATTCGTAGGTATATTTTGTAATTCGTATTTTTTGTAATTTGTATTTCTTGTTTTATTTTTTTCTTTTTTGTGCTGCTTTTATTTTATTTTTTATTTGACTTATTTTATTTTGTTACTTTATTTTTTTTACTCTTTAGTTTTTATATCATTTTATTTTATTTTTTCAGTTTTATTTTTTAATTTTTATTTTATACTTTTTAATATTCTTTTTTTAATTTTAATTTTACTTTTTAATATTCTCTTTTCAATGTAAATTTCACTTTTTAATATTAATTTCACTTTTTAATATTGATTTCACTTTTTAATATTTATTTCACTTTTTAATTTTATTTTTAATTTTATTTCATCAAACTCTCCGCAGTTTTTAATATTGATTTCACTTTTTAATATTGATTTCACTTTTTAAAGTTTATTTCACTTTTAAAATTTTATTTTTTTTAATATTTATCTCACTTTTTAATATTTATATTACTTTTTAATATTTATTTTACTTTTTATTTTTCTCTTCAATTCTTATTGTATTTTAACATTTTTTTATTTCCCTTCATTCCTTTTTCTTGTTCATTTAGTTTAGAAAATTCAATCTAGTCGAGAAATTTTTCTTTAGATTTGGATTTTTTAGTTTAGATTTGTTATCTTAGTGTGAGAAAATTTTGTTTCTTTATTTAGTGCAGAAATTTCTCTTTAAATAAAAAAATCATTAAATAAAAAAATCATTATCAAGAACATTTTTGAGAGTGCTTGAAATTTTTGTCTTTTTTTATTTAAAAGAGAAACGAATAATTCTATCAGTGTTTTTGCATGAGAATTGTTTGCATGTTTTTGAACAAGAGGAACGACTTACATTTTGTTTTTCCTATTTTTCAGCATCTGTTCCCGTAATGGATTTGGGTCCCCAAAATTCCACGGTTTTAGACGGAAAAGACGTGACCATCACATGTCGAGCGATTGCTGCTCCCGTTCCAAATATCACCTGGTTTTATAACGGTAAAAGATTTTTTTCAAAAATCAAAAGGAAATATGAGAAAAAAAAATTTTATTGCTGTAAAAAGCAGAGAAAAGTATTTAAAACGTATAAAAACGCATAAAAACGTATAAAAAATAAATAAAATAATAATTATTTTATTATTATAATAATATATTATTATTATAATAATATATTATTATTATTATTATCAAATATAATAAATAATAAAAAGCATAATAAAATCATTTTTAAAAAAGTGATTTTTGTAAATTCTATTTTCTATTAATTGATATGTTTTTTATTCAGATTCCTTCCCAGTGGAAATTGCAGGACGAATTCAACTTTTGGAGAATGGTGATTTACTTCTTACGGCTGTAAAAGCAAACGATGCTGGCAAATACACTTGTGTTAGAGCAAATGAAGCTGGATCCGTTACTGGAAGCGCGTTTTTATCAGTTCTTGGTAATTATTTGAAAAATATTTCATTTATCTTTTTCACACAATTTTTTGTGTAATTTTTTCCTTTTCTTTTGTATTTTTGCTTTTTTGTGTCATTTTTTCTTCTTTTTTTTTGTATTTTTGCTTTTTTTCGTAATTGTTTCCTTTATTGTGATTATTTCTTTTTCGCAATTCTTTTTTTTTTGGAATTGTTTCTTTTTTTCGTAATTGTTTCGTAATATTTTCTTTTTGCAATTATTTATAAATTTCGTAACTATTTATACGAAATAAAGCATTTGTATATCTTTTTCGTAATTATTTTTACTTTTTCCGCAATTATTTCTAGTTTTTTTAAAATTATTTCAATTTTTTCATCATTATTTGTCATTTTTCTGTAACTATTTCTACTTTTTTCCGTAATTAATATTATTTTTCTGAAATTAATTTTGTTTTTCCCGTAATTATTTTTACTTTTTCCGTAATTGTTTATCGTTTTTCTGCAAGTGTTTCTACTCTTTTTCCTAATTATTTCTAATTGGTTTTCAAATTATTTGTTTTATTTCGTAGTTATTTGTTTTATTTCGTGATTATTTCTACTTTTTTCGTAATTATTTCTTTTTGTTCCGTAATTATTTCTTTTTGATCCGTAATTATTTCTACTTTTTCAGCAATTATTGATATTATTTTTGTGATATTTTCTAGAGTCTTAGCATTTGTACAAAACTTTTTGAAACAATGTTTTTCGCGTATTTATTTTCACTTTTATCATTATTTTTCTATTTCTATTTTTCTGTTATTATTAGTTCTACTGTTTCCGTACTTATTTCTGCTTGTTGCGTAATTATTTTTACTTTTTCTGTAATTATTTCTATTTATTCCGTCATTATTTCAGGAGTTTCAGCATGTGTACAAAATTTTTTTGAATAATTTTTTTCGTGTAATTATTTCTGAAGTTTTAGCACTTTTGCATCATTTTTTGGAGTTATTTGTTTCTCGTAATTATTTCTTCTTTTTCCGAAATTAATTCTATTTTTTCCGTCATTATTTCTACTTTTTTCGTTATTATTTCTATTTGTTGCGTAATTATTTCTACTTTTTTGTAATTATTTTTATTTATTTTTTTCTCGTAATTATTTCTACAAAGCTTCAGCATTTGTGTAACTTGAACATTTTCGCGATTGTTTCTATTTCTTTCCAAATTTTAATTGCTTTAATTGTTTTTCAAATTATTTGTTTTTTTAGTAATTGTTTTTTTTTGCGTAATTATTGGATTCTTTTAGTAATTATTTCTGAAGTTTTTACAAATTTTTTTGAATTATTCTTTTCATAATTATTTCTATTTTTTCTTTTATTGTTTCTGTATTTGTTCCGTAATTATTTCTACTATCTCTGTAATTACTTCTGGTTTTTTAACATTTGTACAAAATTTTATGTAATTAGTTGTTTATCGTAGGCAACTATTTCTACTTTTTCCGTAATTATTTTTATTTTTTCCGTTATTACTTTTAATTTTTCCGTATTATTTTTCTTTCTTTTGTAATTATTTATATTTTCTCCTTGATTATTTTCTTTTTTCCGTAATTATTTCTCTTTTTTCCGTTATTATTTCTACTTTTTCTGTAATTATTTCTGTATTTTTCGTAATTATTTTTGGTTTTTTAGCATTCATTTATTCATTGAGCATTTGCACAAAATTTTTTTGGAATTATTTGTTACTCGGAGGTAATTATTTCTACTTTTTCTGTAATTATTTCTATTTTTTCCGTAATTATTTTTAATTTTTCCGTAATTATTTTTACTTTTCTCCTAATTATTTTTACTTTTTCCGTAATTATTTTTACTTTTTTCGTAATTATTTCCATTTTATTTTTATTTATTTTGATTTTGATTTTGTCCTTGATTATTTCCAGTTTTTCTGTAATTACTTTCTTTTCTGTAACTTTTTTCCGTAATAATTTTTACTTTTTCTGAAATTATTACTATTTTTCTAATTTTTTTTTTGTTTCTTGGTTATTGTTATAATTATTTCTCTATTTTTCGTAATTATTTCCGTTTTAAATCCATTTTTTTTTGCAATAATTTTGCCTGCTTTTCAGCATTCTCTTCTTGTAGTGGTTTCTTTTTTAAAAAATATCTTTTTTCTCCAATAATTTCATTGTTTTTTAATTTCTTTTTTCTAGTTCGCACCCGAATTCTACAACCACCGGCGGATATAACAGTGACCCTCGGCTACACTGCGGAACTCCAGTGTAAAGTTTCCAACGATCCCAGTGTTAAATACGATATCTCCTGGTTCCACAATTCTCAGTAAGAATCCCTTTTTTCCTGCTTTTTCACACCTCAAAATTTACAAGACAAAACAAACAAACAAGAAACACAAAAAGCATTTTAAATTGTATAATAAATAACCATAAAATAAATATTTAAAATATAATAAAATAAATATTTAAAATAAATATTTAAAATATAATAAAATAAATATTTAAAATAAATATTTAAAGTAAATATTTAAAATAAATATTTAAAATAAATAAATATAATAATAAAGAAAAATTATAAAAATAAGAAAAAGTACAATAGGGAGAAAAATAAATAACATTTTTAAATAATGTTTCAAGCCATTTATTTTTATACGACATCATTAGCTTTATATGAAAGGATATTTTTACCTTTATATTCGTTACGTAAATAAATAAATAAATAAATAAATAATTACAAGAAATAAAGAAGACATTCTAAAAATAAAAGAAATACAACACAGTGAAAAATAAACAAAGAAAAATAAGAGAAAATAAACAAAGAAAAATAAAAGAAAATAAAAATAGAAAATAAAAATAGAAAATAAAAATAAAAATAGAAAATAAAAATAGAAAGCAGAAAGAAAAGTGTTTTGGCTCGTAAATTTGTGAATAAAAAAATAAATGACAAATAATTAAAAAAACTTGTTTTTTTAATAAAAATAAAATAATAAACTGATTGTTCTTTTCAGGCTAATAAACACAAGAGCGAGTCAGCGGGTGAAAATGCGAGACGACGGCACCCTGGAAATTTTTGCGGTGCGTGCTTCCGATGTGGGCGAGTACACCTGCTCTGTGGTTTCACCGGGTGGAAATGAAACGAGAACTGCTCGCCTAAGTGTGATTGAATTACCCTTTGCTCCGATTAATGTTGTGGCCAAGAGAGCGGAGCACATCTCGCTTCGTTCCATCAATGTCTCCTGGGTTCCTGGCTTCGACGGCAACAGCCAAATCAAGCGATTCAGCGTGCAGCGATGCGAGGTCCACGAACTCGGCCCAATTCCCGATCTCTCGCCCAATTGGGTCCGCGAGATGACCAACATTTCGGCCCAAACCACCTGGATCCTCCTCCACAATCTCAAGGCCGCCTCCGCTTATCAATTCCGCGTCAGCGCCGAAAACGACGTCGGCGAGGGCCCTTTTTCCGAACCCAGCAATGTCGTCATTCTTCCCCAAGAACGTGAGACGATTTTTTATTTTCTTCAGATTTTTCTTCAATTTTTCTCTATTTTGTATTTTTAAGAATTTTTTTTTTCACTTTTATTATTCAAGGATCATAGTTGGTATTACCTTTACCTTTTTTACCTAATTCCCCTTTTTTCCAATTATCCCTATTTTTCCCGTTATCCCTTATTTTCCCCTTTTCTTAAGAAAATCCCCTAAAACACGTAAAATCAAGTACTTTTCCTCCTTTTTCTCCTCTTCCCTTTTTTAAAAAGTATTTTTTATGATTTTTCAAGATACTCAAATATTTCAAAATACTTAAAACTACTTTATACCTAATTGATTTAAAATATTTTCTAATATCTTAGAATACTTCCAAATACTTTGAAAGATTGTAAAAAACTTGGAAATAATTAGAAATGTTTAAAAATATTTAAATATACTTAAAATTACTTCAATATGTGACAAAATTCTTTATATTACTTCAAAAGGCTTTGAAATAGTTCAACTTTTTTCAAATATTAGTGTTTTAAGGATTAAATAAGGTATAGAGGGATTTTAAAATATTTTTAAAATATTTAAAATACTTTAGAGTACTTTCAAATACTTCAGAGTACTCTAAAATATCTCAAAGTACTTTCAAATACTTCGGAGTACTTTAAAATACCTCAGAGTACTTTCAAATACTTCAGAGAACTTTAAAATACCTCAGAGTACTTAAAAATACTTTAGAGTGCTTGAAAATACTTCAGAGTATTTAATACTTAAATTATAATAATTATAAATTATTAATTTAATACTTAAAAATACTTTGAAGAACATTCAAATACTTTAGAGTACTTTAAAATACTTTAAAGTACTTAAAAATACTTCAGAGTGCTTAAAAATACTTTAGAGTACTTTAAAATACTCCAGAGTACTTAAAAATATTTTAGAGTACATTCAAATACTTCAGAGTACTTTAAAAAACTTCAGAGTACTTAAAAATACTTCAGAGTACATTAAAATACATCAAAATATCTGAAACTACTTAATGGTAACTTTAAATATTTCCCAATATTTCCCAACATTTCAAAATATTTCCAAATACTTACAAAGATTTAAAAACACTCTTCAAAATCCTTAAAAATATTTAAATATACTTAAAATTACTTCAGAATAATTCAAAATACTTAAAAGTACTTAAAATTGCTAGAAAATTGTTCCAAATATTTCGCAATGCTTGAAAATATTTAAAAGTACTTGAAATTACTTTAAAATATTTTCGAATACTTCCCAATACTTTAAAATATTTAAAAATACTTAAGATATATTCCAAATATTGCCAAACACTTCCCACTAATACGAAATATTTTGAAACACTTAAAAATATTTAGAAAACCTTCAAAGTTTTTAAAATATTTAAAAATACTTAAAATGACTTTATAATTACTTTAAAATATTTCCCAACATTTTAAAATATTTCCATACACTTATAAACATTTAAAAAGACTTGAAAATAGTAAGAGTATTTGTATATACTTGAAATTACTTCAAAATAATTCCAAATATTTAAAATTACTACAAAATATTTCCATATAATTCCCAATACTTCAAAATATTTTAAAATATTTAAAATTACTACAAAATATTTCCATATAATTCCCAATACTTCAAAATATTTCAAAATACTTGAAAATATCTAAAAATACATCAAATTACTTTAAAGTACTTCAAATTATTTTAAAATATCTCCTAATATTTCCCAATATTTTAAAATATTTCCAAATTCTTATAAAGATTTAAAAACACTTCAAAATTCTTAAAAATGTTCAATTATGTTTAAAATTACTTTAAAATTCTTGAAAATATTTAAAAGTACTTAAAATGACTACAAAATATTTCCAAATAGTGCCCGATATTTCAAAGTATTTAAATGTATTTAAAATTACTACAAAATATTTCCAAATACTGTCCAATACTTCAAAATACATAAGAATACTTAAAATTACTTCAAAATCTTTCCAAATACTTCCCAATAATTCAAAATTTTTTGAAACACTTCAAAATATCTAAAAACATTTCAAAGTTTTTAAAATATTTCAAGATACTTAAAGTTACTTAAAAGGCCTTCAAAATATTCTAAAATACGTTAAACTATTTTAAAATACTTCAGTCTACTTAAAAATACTCTACATTACTTTAAAATATTTTCAAATACTTCTCAATACTTAAAAATATTTAAAAACTTAAAAAAATACTTCAGAATATTTAAATATACTTAAAATTACTTTAAAATATTTCAAAACTTTACATATTTAAAAACTTAAAAATATTTAAAAACTTAAAAAAATACTTCAGAGTATTTAAATATACTTAAAATTATTTTAAAATATTTCAAAATTTTATTTTCATAATTTTTGTTTCTACTTTCAAAGACTTAAAAATATTTAAAGATACTTCAAAATAGTTCAATGTACATATTAAAAAGTACCAGTAATTTAAGTATTAAATAAAGTGTAATAAGATCTATTTTTTATAAACATTCTAAATTATTTAAAATACTTTAGAGTTAAGAAAAATTAATTTTTATGAAAATAATTTTTGATAATTCAATCAAAATCATAATTTTTTAATTTTTTCTTTTTTTTCTTTCCAAAATCCTCTTTTATCCAAGAAAATCCTCTTTTTTAAAATTATAAATCCCCCTTTCCACCTAAAATTGAACAAAAGAACGACTGTGATTCTTGATTATTTTATTTTACTTCAATTATCACTTTCAATTACTCTCAATCACTCTCAATTTTTTTCCACCGATTTCTCCTTTTCGATTTTTTTCTTTTTCTTTTTTCCCATTTACTCTATTACTCTCAATTTTCAATTTATTCATTTATTTATTAAAATATAAACATACAAAAGACCCTTTTCATTGTTATTTACATTTCCTCTACATTTTCTCTACATTTTCTCTACATTTTTTCCTTTTTTCGACTTTTTTCAAATTCTAATCGAATTTTTCTTCACTCCAGCGCCCTCGGGACCTCCGTCAGGATTTGTGGGCTCAGCGAGGTCTTCTTCGGAGATAATCACCCAGTGGCAGCTTCCGGCAGAGGAGCACAGAAACGGACACATTCTGGGCTTTATTTTACGTTACAAACTTTACGGTTACAATGTAACGCCCTGGACCATTCAAAATATCACAAATCAAGAGCAACGCAACTTTCTCATCACCGACCTCATCACCTGGAAGGACTACGACGTGCAAATCGCCGCCTACAATGACAAGGGCGTCGGCCTCTTCACCGAGGGTTTGAAAATCAAAACCAAAGAGGGCGGTCAGTTGAAACAATTTTTTTTTCTTTAAAAAAGCCCTTTTCTATCAAAATTCAACATTCTTTTTCCCTCCCCTATAAGGTAGCTTTTTTATTTTTATTTTTCAATTTTAAAGCTTTTTTTACCTCGGATCGTTTTCAAAATTAACCAGACAGAAAATAATAAAAATTAACAGGGGAAATAAATAAAAATAAATATAAATAAATTGGGTACTTTACCCGTGTATTTAAATAAAATAAAATAAAAAATAAAATAGAAAAATAGATGAAATAGAAAAATAGATGAAATAGAAAAGTAGATGAAATAGAAAAATAGATGAAGTAGAAAAATAGATGAAATAGAAAAATAGACGAAATAAAAAAATAGATGAAATAAAAAATAGATGAAACAAAAATAAACGAGATGCAATTTAAAGATTGATGTATAAAGAATGGAAAATTGAAAAGAAAATTAAATTAAAATTAAAAATGAAAATAAAAAATAGATGAAACAAAAATAAACGAGAAAGATTGATGTATAAAGAATGGAAATTTGAAAAGAAAAGTAAATTAAAATTAAGATTGAAAATAAAAAATAGATGAAACAAAAATAAACGAGAGGCAATTTAAAGATTGATGTACGTAAAGAATGGAAAATTGAAAAGAAAATTAATTTTTTCAGTTCCGGAAGCGCCGCCGACGAATGTGAAGGTAAAGGCGCTGAATTCGACCTCAGTGAGTGTTTCCTGGACGCCGCCGAATCCGCAGAAAATAAATGGCATCAATCAGGGATATAAAGTGCAAGCCTGGACGGGCGGAAATTTCAGTGATGAAAACGAGTACAAGGCAATTACAGTGGCTCCGAATTTATTTAATCCGCTCGCCGAACAGAGTGCCATTATTTTCGATCTGAAAAAATACACAAAGTACAACATCACTGTTCTCTGCTTCACGAATCCAGGCGACGGAGAAAGAACCGATCCCATTGAAATTCAAACCAGCGAAGACGGTAGGAATACAAAAATAAACATAATAAAAATAGAGGGAAAATATTCGTTTTTTTTAAAGAAATTCTGTTCTAAAATAATTGTGATAACAAAATAATTGTGACAACAATATTATTGTGTTCAAAAATAATTGTGGCTACAAAATAATTGTGTTTAAAAATAATTGTGGCAACAAAATAATTCTGTTCAAAAATAATTGTGGCAACAAAATAATTCTGTTCAAAAATAATTGTGGTAACAAAATAATTCTGTTGAAAAATAATTGTGACAACAAAGTAATTCCAGGGATCACTGTTCGTCCCCTTTTTTACCGAATCCCCTTTTTTGCATTTTTCCCCCTTTTTTAAAGAACATTCCCTAAAAGACCTAAAATCAAATATTTTTCCCTCGTTTCCCCTAATTTTTAATAAATTTTTGTTCAATAATTTTTCAACAATAATACGTCAGGCTGTTTCAAAATACTTCAAATATTTAAAAATACTTTAAAATATTTAAAAACACTTAAAGATAGATTAAAATACTTCGGACTACTTCAAAATACTTAAAATATTTAAAAATATTTAAAAATAATTAAATATAATCAAAATTATTTTAAAGTACTTCAGAATATTCAAAGATACTTCAAAATAGTTGTAATTTTTTAAAAATATTAGTATTTTAAGTGTTAAATGATTTATAAAAAGACTTTAAAATATTTTAAAGATATATTTAGAAAATAAGAAAGTAGTTTAAAATATTTCCAAATACTTCCCAAAAATTCGAAATATTTAAAACTACTGTAAAATACTTCAAATATTTAAAAATAATTAAAAATATTAAATAGTCTTTAAAATATTTAGAAATACTTGAAATTATTTTAAAATACTTCAGTTTACTTAAAAATACTTCAAATTACTTCAAAATATTCAAAAATACTAAAAACTACTTTAAAGTACTTCAGACAACTGTAAAATACTTCAAAATATTTAAAAATATTTTAAATTACTTTAAAATATTTCAAAACATTTAGAAATATTTAAAAACATTAAAAAATACATCAAAATATTTAAATATACTGAAAATTCTTTAAAATACTTCAAAAACCTTTTTATTACTTTCAAAGGCTTCAAAATATTTAAAAATACTTCATAATAATTCAAAGTATTTGAAAGTATTAGTATTTTAAGTATTTTTAAATACTTTGAACTGTTTTGAAGTATCTTTAAATATTTTGAAGTTTTTTAAAGTATCATAATGTAATATAAAGGATTTCAAGTATTTTGAAGTATTTTAAAGTATTATAAAGTATTTTGAAATGTTTTAAAATTTTTGGAAGTATTTTTGAAATATTTTGAAGTATTTTTAAAATATTTTGAGGTATTGGGAAGTATTTGGAATTATTTATAAGTAATTTTAAGTATTTTCATATGTTTTTATGTATTTTGAAGTATTTTGAAGTATTTTAAAAATATTTTGAGGTATTGGGAAATATTTGGAATTATTTATAGGTAATTTTAAGTATTTTAATATATTTTGATGTAATTGGAAGTATTTTAAAGCATTTTAAAGTAATTTTAAGTAAATTTAAATATTTTTAAACATTTTTAAACATTTTTAAGTGTCTTATAATATTTTGAAGTATATTCAAGTGTTTATAAAGATTTTAAAATATTATAGTTTTTCAAAATGTTTTAAAAGGTTTTAAAATACTTCAAGAGTACTTCAAAATACTTCAAAATATTTAAAATTACTTGAAAATACTTATAATGGTTTTTATATGTTAATTAATAGCAAGAGGTTAACTAACGTTTTTAAAATTTTTGAATATTACTATGTTATTCTTTTTTTTCTTCTTTTCAAAATCCCCTTTTTATAGAAGAAAATCCCCTTTTGCACCTAAAATTAAACGAAAAAACGACTTTGATCCCTGTAATTCTGTTCAAAAATAATTGTGACAACAAAATGATTCTTTTCAAAAATAATTGTGACAACAAAATAATTCTTTTCAAAAATAATCGTGACAACAAAATAATTCGATTAAAAAATAATTATGACAACAAAATAATTCTCTTCATAAAAAGATTTTTTGTCAGCAAATTAAATGTGCTTTTGCAGAACAGAAATTAGGTGAAAAAAAAGAAAGCAAAAAATTAAATGTGCTTTTGCAGAGCAGAAATTAGGTGCATAAAAAAGAAAGAAAATAATCGTTTTTGACGGTAAAACGTTTCTTTGAAGGGTGTAATTATTTTTGGTGTAAGGAAACAAGTTTAAGTAAATAAATTGATTAATTGCAGTGCCTGGCGAAGTTGAGAATCTGCAGTTTCTAAACATCAGCGATCGAGCGTTAACAGTGAAATGGAATTCACCGAGAGAAATAAACGGAATTCTCACTGGCTATCAATTGAAATATATGATTAAAGATTTGCCTGGATCTTTGCGCGTCGAGAATTTAACTGCTGACGCTCATTCCATTAAAGTTGAACACCTTCAGGTAATATTTAGGCTTTCAATTTTATTCTTTCATAAAAAATTTAATCCATAAATAATGAACGAATGCAAAAAAATAATACATAAGATTTTGTTGATTTTATTGTTAAAAAATAAAAATTAAATTTATGATAGATTGAATTTATCACTCGGCAGCTTAGCTGTCGAAACGTTATAATAAAATGACAATTTTTAATTGACTCGGAGTGATTGATATTTTCCTTATTATTCATGATAATTAAATTTGTCAAAAAATGAAAATTAAATTTGTCAAAAAATGAAAATTAAATTTATCAAAAAATGAAAATTAAATTTGTCAAAAAATGAAAATTAAATGTAATTGTTAAAAAATCAAAATTAAATTTAATTGAAATTATAATGCGTTTTATAATAATTGAATTTGTGTTTTTTGTTTAGGCAACGACGCATTATAGATTCGAAATTGTTGCCTGGACATCGAAAGGACCAGGAAAGCCGAGCATCAATATTATACAATCGGGAATTGAGCCTGTTTTGCCCGAACCTCCGACAAAACTTGCATTGTCGAATATAGACGCTTTTTCCGTCGTTTTACAATTCACGCCCGGATTTAATGGAAATTCGTCCATCACCAAGTGGACAATTCAAGTAAGGTTTTTTCCAGGTTTATTTTAATTGTCAAACGCCGTTAATTTGTGAAATATCGAGCTATTCGTTTTTGCTAATTGTAAGAGAAATTATTTTTTGCTAAAAGAAATTTACTTCTGCTAAAAGAAATTTACTTTTGCTAAAAGAAATTTATTTTTGCTAAAAGAAATTTACTTTTGCTAAAAGAAATTTATTTTTGCTAAAAGAAATATTCGTTTTGCTAACAGGAATCTTTGTAAAAAAAATTATTCTTTTGTTAAATACTATTTTTTAATACTATTTAATTATACTTTTACGAAATAAATGATTCTTTTGCGAAATAAACAATTCTTTTGTGAGATAAACAATTCTTTGGCCAAGTAAACAATTGTTTCGTAAAATGAACGATTTTTTTGTAAAATAAACGATTCTTTTGCGAAATAAACAATTCTTTTGGAAATTAAACAATTCTTTTGTAAAATAAACAATTCTTTTGGAAAATAAACAATTTTTTTGTAAAATAAACAATTCTTTAGTAAAAGAAATGAGCATTTTGTAAAAATAAACGATTCCGTTGTGAAGTAAATTATTCTTTTGTAAAAATAAACAATTGCGAATTAAACGATCCACTTCTTTTAAACAAATGCGTATTTTTGAAAACTAATTGATTTTTCGTAATTTTTAGGCGCAAACAAGTCGCAACACAACTTGGCACACAATTGACGAAATCTCGGATCCAGACTACGACACGAACACAATTAACGTGCAGGGCTTGACGCCTTTTATGCAGTACAAATTACTCTTGATTGCAAATAACGTCGTAGGTGCTTCTCTGCCTTCAGAGCCGACAAAACAGTTCCAAACGATTCAAGCACCGCCTTCACATCCGCCAAGAAATGTCACAGTCAGAGCCATGAGCGCCACCGAATTGCGAGTCCGATGGATCGTACGTTTCGACCCACAAATAAAAATTAAAACACTTTTTATTTTTTCATCCAAAATTTGACAAATCGTACTTTTTTGTTTTCTATTTTTTCGTTTTGTTTGTTTTCTTTTTTATTTGATAAATAGCCGTTTTGTTGGAATTTTATTTTTATTTTCATTTTATCTTTTATTTAATATTTCAATTATTTTTGTTTTATCTTTTATTTAATATTTCAATTATTTTTGTTTTATTTTTTTGTATTTAATATTTTAATTATTATTTTCAGCCCCTGCAGCAGATCGAGTGGTACGGGAATCCGAGAGGATACAATGTCACCTATACGGAATTGCGGACGAATAAATCAAAAAGCATTAGCATCGAGGATCACACCGCTAATTCTTACGTTTTGGAAAATATGGAAGAGTTCGCGCTTTACGAAGTCGTAATGCAGGCATTCAACGACGTTGGATCTTCAACTTCGAGTCCAAAAGCCGTGGAGAGAACTCGAGAATCGGGTGAGAATTATGCCAAAGATTGCAAAAAGGGGAAACAAACATTTTGGGAGAAAGAAACAAAAATATTTTAACGACAAGAAACACTTTCAATGACAAAAGACATGCATTTTAACGACGGGAAACACAAATTTTAGCTACACAAATAAACTAGAATGATATCAATGAAAAAGAAAATTTAACAACAAATTTAGCAAGAAAAAAAAACAGGAATGAATAATAATTTTGGCAAAAAACAAACAAACAGGAATAAATAAGAATTTTGGCAAGAAATTTTTGTTTCTATTATTGTTTCTATTTTTGTTTCTATTATTCTTTTCATTATATTTGTGTTTATATTACTGTTTCTGTTATTCTTTCTATCTACTATCGTTTCTATAAAAGCACCACAATTTGACTATTATAACGTTTTAGACACTCGTCTGGATCAATTAGAAATTTAAAAAAGAATTCATTTTTTTATTTTTTTTAATGAGAAAATCATGTGTCACGTTTTTGCAAATTTGGCAGTTTTCCGGAAACTTTTTTTGAATTTTTCTTTTTTCATTCGATTCCCCAGAAAAAAGCACCCCAATTTGACTATTATAACGT